>SJYQ01000197.1:0-58101 GCA_006410935.1 Redunca redunca | reverse complement strand
ACATGTGGCGGTGTGTATGTTTCAGCGCTACTCTCTCAATTTATCTCACCCCCTCCTTCCTCCCACTGTGTCCACAAGTCTGTTTTCTACGTCTGTATCTCCATGTCCACAAATTCTTAGATGCATCCCCCATAGAAGAGGTGGGTCTGTGGCCCACGCCCTGTATAGACACCATGGTGCTCTGAGACATCAGTAGAAACAAGCAGAAGTCGTGTTGTGCTGGCCCACACTTTAAGAAACTGGCCGGTTCTACTTTCTGTCCTGTGGAGTCCTGAGCCATTGTTTAAGACATCAGACTATCCTGAGGCTACCATATCGGAAATACTGTGTCAAGAGATACTGTCCAGCCCTTCACTTTTTGAGTCAACAGCACTTAGAACAGACAAATAGAACAGAAAAGGGGCATCTCCAGTCAGCCTTGCCTATGTGGCAGATTTGTCAACTAAATAAAGAACTGTGGTTATCACTTAGCTTTGGAAATTTTTTTTTTTTTTAATGTCAAAAGAGATAATCAGAACACTGACTTAGCAAGACCGTGTTGGTTGTGATCCAATTGTTTCCTATTTTTAAATTTTAGACTGTAAACGACAACAAATGTGGTTGTGAAATTGGTCACTTTTGCCCCTATTTCAGATAATTTGCTTGAGTGAGGCCTCTATAGGATGATTTATTGAATCAAGATGTTTAGACATTGTTGGTGCTCTTGAGGAATGACTCTGCCAAATTCCTCTCTCCAAAAGTTGAACCAATTTACACTCCAGTGAGAAGTGATGTATTTTTTTAAATCAATTATGTGAGTGTAGTTCACTCTGGGTTTCCCTGGTAGCTCAGCTGGTAGAGAATCCACCTGCAGTGCAGGAGATCCCAATTCTATTCCTAGATTGAGAAGATCCCCTGGAGAAGGGATAGACCACCCACTCCAGTATTCTTGGGCTTCCCTGGTGGCTCAGATGGTAAAGAATCTGCCTGCAATATGGGAGACCTAGGTTCGATCCCTGGGTTGGGAAGATCCTCTGGAGGAGGGCATGGCAATCCGCTCCAGTATTCTTGCTTGGAGAATCCCCACGGGCAGAGGAGCCTGGTGGGCTACAGTCCACGGGCTTGCAAAGAGTTGGACACGACTGAGATTCTAAGCACAGCACAGCGCAGCTCATCCTGAGTTGTGGAGGGAGGAAGAAGAATCAGAGATGTAGAAAGGTCCTTAGATCAGACAAATGTCGGCTGACCAGGAAAATTTATTCCCAGTTGAGAATTTACTGAAGCTGATGCACAGCCTCCCTTTTCACTACAACCATAAAAAGGATTTGCTGGATGAATCTCTTAAACAAACAAAAGGTCAGTGTCTGACCTGGGTGCCTCTCTCCCTCCTTAATTTGTATGTTCAGGTATATTTTAATTATATCTTTTTTTGCGTGTAGCAGTAATAAAAACTAATGTAAAATACAGCCACTAGCCAGTCTGGGCATTTGATGCAAATGTAGGTTTGGTTGTCTGTGTTGTAATGTGCATTCAGTTGCTCAGTCGTGTTAGACTCTGGCAACCCAATGGACTGTAGCCCACCCGCCAGGCTCCTCCATCCATGGGACTTCCCAAGAATACTGGCATGGGTTGCCATTACCTTCTCTAGGGAATCTTCCCGACCCAGGGATCAAACCTGCATCTCTTATGCCTCTTACACTCTTACTCTTTACCACTAGCGCTACCAGTGTGGCGTAGCTTGGGATGGAAGTGCCTAGACGGACTAGGGCAGGAAGCTCTGGGTCAGGACCTGCTGCCCAGGCAAGGAAGCGACACAGAGAATAACAGCAAAATAGGTATGAGAGAAAAATAAGGAAGAGTCTGAATCCCCAGTGAGCAGAAGAACCAGTTGACAAGCGGTCCAGGGGTTTGGTGTCCCTAACCCCTCCATTGTTTTAAGGGTCAACTGTGCTTTCAAAGTGGCCCAGAAATAAGGATATAATGAAAGTGCAAGACAAATTAATGTTAGCATTAATAATACTGTGATTAATGATAAGTAACATTTATTGACCACCTATTATTTGCCAGACATTGTTCTAATGGTTTTACAGAACACTGTATCATAAGGATTGTTATCAATGGATCTGTGGACACTGGGCTAAAGAGAGGTTAATGAACTTGTTACTCAGGTCCAGGGGGAAGGAGGACTGGTTAGCAGTGAGCTGCAATTGAACCTGGAGCCGTCTGACTCCAGAGCACAGGCTCACCGGGATTCTAGCCCTCCCCTGGTGTTTGTTGAGTGACTGAATGATGACCTTCATCAGGGCTGGAATCCGAGTTAGCATAGGAGGCGGGGGAACTCCTCCTACACCGTCCACCCTGGCCTAGTTATTCATGGGGTGCTCGAGGCCAGGCAGGGCTGTGGGTCTGGGATTTGGAGAGGCTGGTGAGACAGTTAGGGGGCTTGCTGGATGGAACATCCTGGTTCCTGTTGTTTGGGAAGAGGACATGGGATGGAAGAGGCAAGCGTTGCCTCCCTGGCCCCTGTCACTGTAAGGAGGGCCACAAATAGCTGAGGAGCGGGGAGGAAACAGAGGAGCTCGCCTGGGCTCTGGACCCAAGACAGGATTGAGTGGGCAGCCCGGATGCCTGCTCATCCCGCCAGGATATCTGGACTTCTGCGAGAGGAGCTGACAGCAGCTGGTGTGACCTGAGGGTGACTCGGGCTCCCCTCCCGCCCCCTCCTCCACCCTCAGCAGATGGTTGCTTTAATCCTTCTTTTTTTTTTAACATTAACATTTATTTGTATACTTAATATTTTCTTAATAAGTGTGTTATGAATTTGGGTATACTTTTCAGGGCTTTATATTGAATTTGTCATTAGGTGCATGCAACTCAGAGTTCTTCTGATTTCCTTGTTAACCTGAGAATCACTACAGTAACATTGTTTTAAAAATTTTTTTAGTGGTTTTTTAAAGTTAACTTTTATTGGAGTATAGTTGCTTTACAACGTTATGTTAGATTCTCCTGGACAGCAGAGTGATCAGCCGTGCGTATTCGTATGGCTGCTCCCTTTTGGACTTCCCATTCAGGTCACCGTAGAGCATTACGTGGAGTTCCTGGTCTTACACCTTCCTACCTGAGCAGTTCCCACCTCATTCCCTCCAGACTGATGTATTATTATCTCACTTACATCAGTGGGGTTGACCATACAGTCTAACCAAAGTTAGGCATTCATCCTGTGTCTAGCCTCAGGTGTTGAAACCAGAAAATGAAGTAGATTCTATGATTCCCATTTTACAGAGAAGGAAAACTGAGCCGTATAGACCCGGTGGCTAATACTAAGCAAAGGCTGGACTTGAACCTGGATCTTAATCTTGGCTTCAAAGCTCATGCTCTTAACAGTTACACCATGCTTCTCCCCAGAGCAGGATCAGGAAGTGGTTAAACATATGTCCTTTGCTGCCTGCCCTTGGCTAGGGTGACCCAGCTGACCTGATTTTTCTGGTCTGAAGGATTTGCTAGGGCCCACAGCTTTCAGCACTAAAGTGGGGACAGTCCTGAGCAAACCAAGACTGCTGGTCACCCAGGTCTTGGCTCTGCCACTCCCATGCTAACTTGGTCAAGCTATTTAACCTCTCTATGCCTCAGTTTCCTTGTGTATAAAATGGGGTTAATGATGATGACTTGAGTGTGTATAAAGCTTGGCTTATAGGAAGTCTAAGTGTTACTTTTAAAAAAATGTTTTATTGAGTTGTAATTTACATACCATATAATTAATTTGCTTTACTTGCACAATTCAGTGATCTTTTTCTATGTTTACAGAGCTGTGTAACTGTCACCATAGGCACAGAGATCTTTTTTAGCCACATGACATGTAGACTTTTAGTTCTCTGACAAGGGATCGAACCCTCATCCCCTACGTTGGAAGCATGGAGTCTTAACTTCTGGACCAGCAGGGAAGTCCCCGTGTTAGCTATTCTTATTGGTTTTGCTACTGCTATTGTGGTTACCAGTTCAAGAATGTAGAGGAAGCTCGAACTTGGTGCTTAGAAGCTCAGTCTTTGCAGACAGACAGCGAAGGTACATGCCAGCTCCTCCCTTGGCTACAGGCCCTGTGGTCTGAGCAGTGTTGCCCCTAGCCTGGCTCTGCCTTCAATCAATAGTGGCAGCCTTCACTGGGGCCAGCTGCCTTCCTATGAAGAGCCCCCCTTTTCTCCCATCCATCTCTTTCTTTGCCCCATCATCTTTTCTCAACAAGACTCTCAGGACCCCATGCTGTCACCGTGGGCAGCAGAAAGGACAGTCCAAGGCTTGAGTTGCATTGACTTCTTTCTCCCAGGGAGAAAGGGTTTCCAGAATCCCACCGTCTGCCTTTTCTCCTCCTGCCCAGTCCATGTCCCTCCGCTCCCCACCCTCTCTCTTTTGGGGCAGGGTTGTGTCTGGCTTGGTTTGTGCTGCTTTGTAGGAGTTAAGGTCCAGGAGCTCAGAGCGTGAGGGAACTCTCTGGCTTTCTCTGACCTTTCCTGTTTGATAAAGACATGAAGATGCTAAATTCTGGAAGAGGCAGCACTCGCTGGTGAAGGTTAAGTGAATTTCTATAGCTGGCCAAACGGCTATGATCTCCTTCATGGCTAGAGTTTGAGTTGTTTGGAGGTGGTGAGCATTACAGGAAGTGCTCAAATGATTTGTTCATTCATTCACTCACTCACTCTTTCACTCATTAACTTTATTCATCACTACTGTTTGTTCATTCATGCATTCACCCACTCTCTCATTCATTCATTTTATTCATGACTATTTGTTCATTCATTCATTTTTATTCCTTACTACCTACTGTGTGCCAAGTCCTGCAGAGACTCTGGGAACAAAGCAGATGATACCAGTTCTGCCTTTCTGTCATGCACACTCTTATTTTCCCAAGGAGAAATTGCCATTTTTTAAAACAGCTCAAATGTACCAGCTTTTAAGGACATAGAGATGAAATAATCAGATGTCTCCCACCACTTGAGGTATTAATTTAGTTATAGAAACAGCATTTTAAATCTCTTCCTATGTTAAAATGGCACATTAATTTAGAATCTGATGCTTTCCCTCCCTAACCTTCCCATTTAAAAAACTGTTCTTCAAACCCTTCCTAAGCTTCCCACCTATGTCTTTCTCATCACTTGAGATACTTCTTCAGCTCAGAGCAAATCACTTTCATTTTCACCTATGTTGTTCAAAACACAGCCCTTTTCCAAATGCCAACCTTGTCATCACTGAAAATTTTATTCTAAGCAATACATGCCCACTCATTTATTCACTTCTCATTACAATCGATTTTCATTTGTCCTGTAGATTAGCTTTACTAGGTCTGATCTACAAAGGTTCATTTCAAATTTCTAACACTTGTAATTGAGAGATCATATGCTTATGAATATCTGCTAAATTTCTGTAGATTTAGTAAGTATCCATTTTCATTATGGGTTGCACCATAGTCCCTTGTAGGGTTTGTTACTGTCTTCCAACACCCCTTTCACAAAGACAGACAAATCTTTAGCTAAGAAGTTAAATGTATAAACATCTCAGGATCACTTGGGAAAATGTAGTAAAAAAGAATTAAGCCCACCAACTACAAAGATTGTTCAATGAGTCCATCAAGTGATGTATAAGTTTCCACAACAACGCACTCATGTGTTGTTCAAAATAAGGTAATTGTGACACTGTACACATCCTACATGTCATGTGAGAATCTGTTTAAAGCCTGGAGGGTGTAAACCATGGCCTGCACATCAATTGTTTCCAGCCCCACTGACTGTTTTTATAAAGTTTTATTGGAACATGGCCCTATCCATTTGTTTTCATCTTTTCTGATACCTGCTTTCACATAGTCACTACAAAGGCCCACAAACCCTGAAATGTTTATGCTCTGGCCCTTTCTATAAGCTGCTTGCCACGTCTTGTATCAGACTATTAGACAGCCCCTTTGTTTCTGAGAGATAATTGGGTGGATTTTGGGTGTGTAGAGAAAATCACAGAAGCCCTTAACAGGCAGAGTAGGCAAACAGGCAATGAAAACACTGCCATCATTATTATCACTACTAGTAGTAATAGCAACAAGAAAGTCGACAATGACAATACAGTAATGAAGACAGGGCAGTTTCGTTCATGTCACTAGGATGTAATGTTTCAGGAAGAGGAGGCAGGTAGGATCTCTTCTTAAAATCAGGGTGTGCCCTGGACAGGCTCCTTGGGAAGTTCCTAAATTCCAAAGGCCTCTGCCTGAGCTTGCAGGCAACTGGGGCTCTTTTTTGGTCTCCTCAGGTGTCTAGCATGGACTGGAATGTTCCAAAGGATAAATGGTCTGGAGGCTTAGCCCTAGGTTCAACCAATGCAGAGGAACTAGCCCCACTTAGAGGCTACTGTGGGGCAGGATTTGTGCTGGGCGCTTTCCGTGGCCATATTTCGTGCCTCAGCAACTCGGGAATAGGTAATGTAACCCCTTGTTTAAATGGAAGGGAACAGGCTCAGACAGGTGAGGGCTTAGCCCAGTGCCACACAGCTTTCTAAGGCCTCCTTCAATCCCTTAATATTAGTCGTTCAGTCTTGTTCGACTCTTTGGGACTCCATGGACTGTAGCCTGCCAGGCTCCTCTGTCCTTGGGATTTCCCAGGCAAGAATACTAGAGAGGGTTGCCACTCCCTTCTCCAGAGAATCTTCCCAACCCTGGGTCTCCTGCATTGCAGGCAGATTCTTTACTGTCTGAGCCATCAGGGAAGTCCAATCCCTTGGGCATCCCCAAATCTTTCTATTTCCCTCCCTTGTTGGCCTCAGATGTTACACTCTGTTCTCTTTATAGTGGGAATCACAATTTGCCATTATGCACTTAAAACCACAACCAAACTCCACCCCTCTTGTAGTGTCTGTCTCCTCCACCAGACTCTAAGCACCACCTTAGGGAAGCATCTTGCCCATGTGGCTCACCGCAGGCCTAGAACCTTGTACAAGTCCTGGCACATAATAGGTGCTCACTAAATAGCCACTGATTTTGTGGAGGAACTTTTTTGTGCAGACTTCTACAGAGGGTTCCAATCAGATGGTTGTGTCTCAGAGGGGCCAGCGGTCTTCTCAGTTGAGCCTGGGCCCCCTGTGCCCTCATCTGTGTGAGTGAGAATGGTCGGCCCCATGCCATCACGACTGTCAAAACAACGACGATGACAACACAATAGTAACAATAACAGTAACAGGCTTGCTTTTGGAAGAAGAGTCCTGACAACGGTGCTGAGGCCAGACCAGACAGATGTCCCCTTTGTCTCTGGCTCTCCTTGAGTTGGCCTTCTCAGCTATTGAATCTCAAGTGGAAGGTCTTATTTGAAAGGGTTTTGAATGCGCCCCTGAGGCTTGCCCTTGGAAGGCAGGAGCAGGCTTTCCACAACACGGTGCTCTGTTTCAGCATTCTTGGTCAAATGTCAAAGAAAGAAGCAGAAAAGCCTGCGGGGGGAAATGTAGCATTCTTAAGTAAGTACTGGGCACCAGGAATAAAAGGATAGTCTCCTGGGGATGGGCACTGCATTCAGGGCTTTATATTCATTATTTCTAAGCCTTTCAACAGGTTCACATGTAGACGTTTTGGTGTTTGCTCCTGCGGGGCAAATAGAAGCTCAGAGACGTTAAGCACCTCACACAGGGTCACACAGCAGCAGGAGGCACAGCAAGGATGTGAACTGAGTTTGTCCAGCTTTATATCTGGTTCTCTTTTGGAAATGGGAACTCTACTTGAGCCCAGTCTCTGGTGGAAGCATCTAGTGCCTTCTGCCAGCTGCAGAAAGACAGGAAGTGTGAAAGCTGCTTGAGGCCAGCCAGGGCTCCCCTCTGCCTCCTCTAAGGCTGAGGAGGCTGAGGATGGGGTGATTGGTGGAACCCAGAGGAGGCCTCTCCCTGTCAAAAGGGTTAAAATGAGCCTGGTGACACCTGGCAGACAGGAGCAAAAATCCTGTGGCCTGCCTCTGGCACTACTAGAAATTTACCCAATGAAAACACCCATGGAGGTAAAGTTATATGTACGAGATGTGCTTGAAGCATCATGTATGACAGTGGAGACTGGACACAGCCTGATGGGCCAGCAAGAGGGGAAAGATTCAACTCTCAGCACACATTTGCAGGAAAATACACCTGAGTGTGAGTTCAAATCCTGACAGCCACTTTCAGATATTCAGAGAGAGGATTTGAGAGGAGAGAAAGTGAAACACTATTTGTTGTATATTGGCCCAAGCCCCGGGGGTTGCTTTTATTTATCACATTGTCTTCTCCACAAACCAGGGAGGTGTGACTATCCATGTTTAACAAATGGAGAACATGAGGTTCAGAGAGGTGAAGCAACTTGCTGGAAATCACACAGCACTTTCCTGGCAGAGCTGGAATGAGAGCCAGGTCCTGTGTACTTAACCACTCTGCCCTTGTGCCTCTCGGGCTGCTAGGATTTCCTTGTTTCTGCGGGGTGAACTGAAGCCTGAGAATCATACTCTGTTCTTGGCTATCTCGGGGCTGGGAGGAGCCAGAGAGAATAGAGACTCTCTTTGTTCTATCTCAAAGGCAAGTAAGGTGGAGTTCCCAATTTCGGGCCAATAAAGGCAAATTTGTTATGGCCACTTCAGAGGAGGTGCAGCGGTTTGGCTGGGGTGGGGGACGCAGCGGGCGTGGACCCCCGCACTGGCTAGAAGAAGCCCAATTACTGTTCTCCAGTGGATTCACACTGTTTTGAAGGGCCAACAGGCACGGAGAGGAAACAAGCGAAGGAGCATTACAAATTCATTATAGCAACTAACTGCTTCCATTTGTGCCTGTGGCTGAGGGCTCAGTCTCCAAGTGAAGCACATTATCCCTTTGTAGAGCTCTGCCCTCTGGAAGCCAGGCCCTGGCTGGGCCACAGCTCATGGGAACACAGAGGCAAATTTCTTTGGACTTAGGTTCATGTCTGGGGAGGTGGTGGCTGGTGGTGCAGGTCACGGCCTGCCTGCCCTTGAAGGGGGCGTGTCTTGCCTAGACTCTTCGATGCTCTGGAAGCCATATTTTGTGCTTGTTATCAGGGTATTGTCGCAGACACCCTGATTCACAGGGTGACCGACAACCGTGACCAGTAACTGATTGGTCTGACTTGAATAGATAACTCCACCAATTTGACTCCTGTTTGGGCAAATCGGATTTGGGGAAAGGAGACGCTGGGCCCGGGGAGCTGGGAAAACTGAGTTGAGAGACTAGGAAATGGATGCCAGACCAGGCTGGCTGTTTTATTTTTCTTTCTTTTTTCAATTTGGTATATTAATAATATTTATTGCTTCAAATCCTTAACAATGCCTAGAAGAGTATTCATTCTGCCAGTAATTGCTAACAAAGGATGGATTTTCAGTTTGTCATCAAACTAAAACTGTTCATTTGTCTCTGTACCATTTCAACCAGTTTTACCAAAACAGGAAAAAGAAAAGTTCATGGCTTTTTTTGTCTTTTCTTCCTAAAGTAAGAAATCTCCAAAGAAAACTTCTAAAAATGTATCATTAAGTTCTTAATAATAAACATGTAATAAATTATCACATGATTATAATCATCACTGAAAAAAATCTCAGTAAGTTTGTCTTCATATTCTGAATAAAATTAATTTCTTTTTTCATTTTTGAAAACTTTATTTTATATTAGAGAATAGGGCTTCTCTGGTGGCTCGGCGGTAAAGAATCCACTTGCTAATGCAGGAGACGTGGGTTTGATCCCTCGGTCGGGAAGATCCCCTGGAGAAGGAAACGACAACCCACTCCAGTAGTCTTGCCTGGGAAATCCCATGGACAGAGGAGTCTGGCGGGCTGCAGTCCATGGGGTCGCAAAAGAGCTGGACACGACTGAGCGACTGAACAACAACAGCAACAAACAGCCAGTTAACAATGTTTTGCTAGTTTCAGGTGGACAAAAGGACTCAGCCTTACATGTACATGTATCCATTCTACTCCACACTCCCCTCCCATCCAGGCTGTCACACAACAGGCTGGCTATTTTAGACTAGTGGTGTTGGAGAAGACTCTTGAGAGTCCCTTGGACTGCAAGGAGATCCCACTAGTCCATTCTGAAGGAGATCAACCCTGGGATTTCTTTGGAAGGAATGATGCTAAAGCTGAAACTCCAGTACTTTGGCCACCTCATGTGAAGAGTTGACTCATTGGAAAAGACTCTGATGCTGGGAGGGATTGGGGGCAGGAGGAGAAGGGGACGACCGAGGATGAGATGGCTGGATGGTATCACGGACTCGATGGACGCGAGTCTGAGTGAACTCCTGGAGTTGGTGATGGACAGGGAGGCCTGGCGTGCTGTGATTCATGGGGTCGCAAAGAGTCAGACACGACTGAGCGGCTGAACTGAACTGAACTGACTGATGTTGTGAAGAAACTGACCTCAGTACAGGAGAAAAATGGCAAAGAGACACAGAGAGAAGCAGAGACGCCATGACTGAGAGGCTAGAAAGAGAGCAAAAGGAGAAAAGGTGCCTCATGGATTCCTAGTGACACTTTTTTCCCCCCAAATTCCCTTTTCCCAAAGGTCACTTGTGTAAATCTGTTTTAACCAATGGAATTTTAAGAGCAGCCATCATTTCTTTAGCATAAAGACCTCAACCCTATGCTTCTAGAGGCCCAGGAAAACTGTAAATGCCAGAGATAGGCTGATAATAGAAGAAATAGAGGGTGATGACTAGAGATAGACCACACGCCCTGGATAAGGGGGGACACTTCCTGAGTTCTGACGTATACTTGTCATGTGAGGATGTGAACCCAGATGCTGGAAATCTGGACTTTATGTCAACCCTCTAATGATTAAAATGGCTCAGCGGCTGAAGAATCCACCTGCAGTGCAGGAGACACCGGAGATGTGGATTTGATCCCTGGGCCAGGGAAGATCCCCTGGAGGAGGAAATGACAACCCACTCCAGTATTCCTGCCTGGAAAATTCCATGGACAGTGAAATCGCAAGGAGCCAGACATAACTGAGCACATGGCATGCAATTAAAGATTGATTACTAATTAAAAGCTACTGTAAAGGCCAACCAGCACACATGGAGCCATAGCTCACTGTGCAAACTTTTCTAGAATCTTCTTTACAGTTGAGTGGAGTTCAGCCTATGGTGGGTGTGTCTGTGGGCTACCCATAGGCATTTAATTACTGAGGAAGCAAAAGTCATTGGTTATAAAGCATTTTCCTCACTGTACAGACTGCAATGGATATTATTGTGATTTTTATTCCATTGTATTGTTTTTAATTGAGAACTTTGTAGTTTTAGAAATGTTACTTACATGCGGTAAATAAGATCCTTATGGAGTTAGCAAAACAAAATAAAACAAAAGATGAGTGCTTTGTGACTTCTTAGAGACATAAAGCACAGCCTGGAATCTCATATTTGATGGTCTGTAAAGTAGTCTGTTGTGAATGGTTCCTTTTTTCATTAGCCTATTTTGCTTCTGCCTACTTTATTTTTTTCTAACAATTTTTAAGCTTACCAATATGTATCTGAAAGCATTGAAACTGATTTCTTTCCATTTTATGTTTTGCTTGTGACTGATTTTTTTCATAACTTCCTATTTTCCAGATCTGATTTAATTAGATTTTACTTTATTTCCTTGATTCTGCAATCTTTTCCCTTTAGAGACCAAGCATTTCATATTGTCATTTATTTACTTACCAAGATGCCTGGGTGATGAAGTGAAAGCATCAGTCATCTATGAAAGGCAACCTGCATTTTTAAAGCAAAATTTTTAGTAATTAGAGTATTTGTTCATCTCAGTTCCTTCTGAGAAACAGTCCTAGGCTGAGAGATTGGACTCATTTCAAGACTTGCAATTTGCACTTGGTTGTCGAAGAAACTTAACTCAGGTCTTTCTGTCTCATTTTTCCTATGTGTAAAATGAGGACAGTGATGTCCTGATGGTTATTGTGAAAGTGAAAAAAGAATGAATGAGAAAAGGAAATGTTGAAGCTCAGTGGAAATATCAGATTTGAGTTCAATATTATAACCATGTAAATTAAAAGCATGGCTTCTAGAAACTCAGGATGTAGTTAATGTGTATATGATAGAGTCATATGCTGGGCATAAGGAGAAGAATCAAATCAGCATGGAAAGGAGAAGCCTTTCTATACCTTTTATTCTTTCAGGAGGTATTTACAACCCACATTCTATTGCCAGTTCTTTTTTTGGATACAGACAGTCCAAAGTGAGTTGTGACAGCCATGGTGCCTGTCCTCATGGAGCTTTCTGTCTGGTATGATCAACGTGATAGTGAAGGAAGTCAGTGAAGGCTTCCTGGAGGAAGTGTCATCTCACCTGAGACTTGAGAATATATTGGAGTGAGGTGAAATGGATCTGCATGAGGAGGAGGAAGAGGAGTAACCCAGGAGCTGGGAATAGCATGTGCAGTTGTTCAGAAATGAGAAAGTCTCTAGAGTTTCATTAGTCATCCACTGCTGCATAACAAATTACTTCAAAATATAATGGCTCAAAACAACAAACATTTATTATGTCAGTGCCTCTGGGTTAGGAATCTGGTATGGTTTTGCCTGAGGTTCCCAATGACTATTGGGTGGATATATCTATTTCTTGCCAATTGATGCTCTCCATAGAGCTACTTAGGGCTTCCCTTGTGGCTCAAATGGTAAAGTGTCTGCCTACACTGCGGGAGACCCGGGTTTGAGCCCTGGGTTGGGAAGATCCTCTGGAGAAGGAAATGGAAACCCTCTCCAGTACTCTTGCCTGGAAAATCCCATGGACGGAGGAGCCTGGTAGGCTACAGTCCATGGGGTCACAAAGAGTCAGACATGACTGAGTGACTTCATTTCATAGAGCTATTTACAATAGCTTGGAGCAGAGTAAAAGTGGGGAGAGGAAGAGAAGAGAGAGAATATAATTAATGGGTGTCAGAATATTTTTGTAACCTAATCTTAGAAGAGACATCTTTTCACTTTTATCCTATTATTTTCATTAGAAGTGAGTCACTGGGTCCAGGTTATACTCAAGGGAGAGGGATTATACATGTGCTTGAATACTAGAGGAGGGGTCATTGGGGTCATTTTAGAGGCACCTCTAAAATATTCCAGGGGCATATTTATTCAGTTCTCAGTTTCATAAGAAAGGGTAGTGAATGGAAGGTTAGTGTAAGGTAAGTCTAGAAAGATGGATGGGCACTTCATAGGCTTTATCAGTCATGTTAAGGATTTGAAATTTCTTTTTATTTTTTCTAAAGGGATTTGAGATTTTTTTTCCCAAGAGTAATGGAGAAATTTTGAAGAGATTTAAGGAAAGCTGAAATACGACCAGATTTTTAATTTTATATGGATGAAGCTTGGGAAATAGATTGGAGGGAGGCATTTATTGTTGCCAGAAGACCACATTGGTTATCCAAGCAAGCAAAATGGCAGCCTGAAGAGGGGAAGTGGTGGAGAGGATAAACAAAAGTGAAGGATTCCAGGGATATTTAGGAAGCTGAATAAGTAAGACTTGATGAATGGATGTGGGCAGAATAAATGAGGGTGAAAAAAGGGTCAAGGGTTATTTCTAGGATTCTGAAACTTGTGTTGTTGGGTAGGTGGTGATACCATTTCCCCTGAAGTCAGGACCAACTGAAAAGGAGTGGATCTGGGCAAGGAAGTGTCGGATTTGGCTTTGGGCACACCATATTTGAAGAACCCATGTCATGGCCAAGTGGAGATGGCCAGTGGGAAGTTGACTCACTGGTCTTCAGGGAAGGAGGGAGATCTAGGATGGTTAGATTGGAGAGTCACCAACATCTGGTAAGTAACTGAACCCACGGGACTAGATGAGGTCTCCCAAGGAGAAGCCTGGTTTGCCTCAAAGGGAAGAGGCCTGAGATGCTCTGTGCAGGCTTGGGGCTCTGGAAGAGCAGCAAGTGGGACACAGTGCTGAGAGGCTGTATAGACTGGCTGCCATATCACCTGTTAGAGGTCAAGCATTAAACTCTATGACTCTCGGGCATTATTTTACCTTTATAGTCTGTTGTGGTGCTTTGTTTTCTGAATGATACCATTACTGATGATTTGCAGATGAAGACTGAGAATTTTGTCTTTCTTGGTCTCACTTTCATTTCTGTTCTCCAAATGCATTGCTAGAAGTCAGGAGAATGAGAAGAGATGGAATGGGTTGGGGTGAGGTGGACATTGGCAGGCTTGTGATTTACTCTGGGCTCACCACACAACTTTTTAAGGCTGTGTGAAGCATTCCTGCACTTTGATCTCTGAAGGGTTTAAGGAGCCAGATGATGAAGATCATGTTTCTTTCTACTTAAACTTGAGGGATAGTAGAACATAGTGGTTAAAGGCATGAATCCTTGAGTCACACTGTGTGGCTTCAAATCCCAACTTTGCTAATTACCAGGTGTATGGCCTTGGAAAAATGACTTAGTATTTTTGTCTCCCAGGTTCCTCATCGCTAAAATAGGCTGGTAACATAGTCCATCTCAAAGGGTTGATAGGAGTGAAGGAAATACTTGGACCAGTACTTGGCACATAAAAAGTGCTATGGAAGAGTTTTAAAAACAAAAGTAGCCCAAGGACAGTGATGACTGTCTTGTAGAGTGACTGCTCATCCCATAAATCTTTATTTCTGAGAAGGTCCCTCTCACTCACTGTATGATGATCAGCAGCCATGGTGATATCATGTGACCTTCCCTGGCTGCAGCTTATTGGATCAGACATAAGCTCAAGAAACAAGTTGGGCCAATCAGATTTCTTTTCAAAGAGACTTTAGGTAGGCAGTCTCTGTCCCGTGGCTGGAACTAATGGTGTCCCCCTCTGTGGTATGAAGTTTCTGTGGTGTGTGTGTGTTTCCTATGATCTGTTTATATACCTATATCTATCCTTGAAGATGACGTCAGTTGAATGACGTAAAGAAATTCTAATGCCATCCCTCAGATTCACTTAATAATTGGCCTTGTACTCTGAAAGGTTATCAAGGGTGGCTCAGAAGGTGAGGAATAGAATGAGGAAGTGGTCGGGGATAGAGTGGTTAAAGATGGAACTTAGAATGAAAGGTCAGCATTGGCTGATGGATCAAGATTGGGTGAGAGTAAGGTATGGTGATTAAGGCAAATTATATGAGTGGCCTTTGCGTGTTGATTGCCTGTTGTTTTATCCTGTCCCCAGGAAGGGAACTAGATGCATTTGGGGTACAGGTGCATAGCTGTCCAGAGACATGTAGGCCAATATATATGTATTGACTTTTCTATGGTCCCTATGGGAGTCGTATGTGTGCCCAGAACAATACCACATTTTGGTGGTATTTTTTTTCTGTGTGTGCATGTGTGAATTCACATATTTGACCTGTGATTCTTTGATCCTACAACTTAGTTTTGAGCTCTGAAGATGCAGATTTTTCCATGATAAATTCTTACCAGACTTTTTCAACATGCCTATTGTCAGATGAACACAGGTTTCCTAAGATGCAGGGCCTTCTCAAAGACATATAGGCAGACATAAAAAGTCAGTTGGAAAAACACATTCCTGACTAAAACCCACTTTGACCACAGCAGTGGCTTTGAAGGTCAAGGGGGTTGGAGGGGAAAGATTTCTTCAGAGGAGGTTGGGGCTTCAGATCTGAGAAAGAAGCGGAATTTACTAAGGAAAGTGTCGATGGAAAGACTCAGGAAGGGGATGGAAATGAAAGCAGCCTGAGAAGTAGACCAGTCACCAGGAGATTGAGTCAACACTAGATGAAAATAAAACCAGACTCACAAGAGTCTTTCCTTCCTGGTATACAGCAACCTGAAAAATGTAGATTCTCAGGGTCTGCTCTGGACCTGCTGATCACTGTCTTCAGGACTGGACCAGGAATCAGAACTGTCACCACCTTCCTTCCCAGTGACTTTGTAAAGCCAGCCTGGAATCATTACAAGAGGAGTCTTTAGGGATCGCCATGCCAGGAGGACTGTCCAGTGAGAGTCTTCTAAGTATTAATAAGGCTGCTTCTGACTTCCTTGGTGGTTTAGTTGCTCAGTCGTTTCTGACTCTTGTGACCCCATGGACTGTAGCCCTCCAGGCTCCTCTGTTCATAGGATTTGGTGATATTAGGAAATACAGATTAGGTTCCATTTCCTAAGGCTGGTGTTTCCAGGGCAGGGCAGTGTGGCTGTATGTCTATCTGCCTGCCTTTTCCTCTCCTCTCTTTTCTGGTTCTCTGACTGGGTAACACAGAGCTTTAGCCTCTTCCCTTTAAGACTGCTCCCCACCCCAACTGTCCTGTGTCAGTTTGCAGGTGAGGCAATATGGGGTGAAGGAGAGCTGGAGTTGACTTTGGCCACAGGCTATTTAGACTGCACTAGCCTCAGAAGAGAAGCCTTTCATGTGGTATGACCCAGCCCAGGTGACTCTCTTACCCTGCCTTGGGACTTGGCATCGAAGCCGCAATTAATAACACAATACTGTTTTGCCTTCCATTTGTCTGGTATTGTTCTTTGATGATTCTCCCTTTAGAAAAGGGTAACTATCAGGATTTGATAGTTCTGGTTTCCTATACAGAATACTATGTACACGTACCCCCAGCTCTACCCAAATTTTTAGTGCAAATATCCAGTTGTTGGAGGGAAGAAGGAAGCAGCATTTATCTGAATACTATGTGCCAGATACTTTATAACTATCACCTTCTCTGACTTTCACGATAACCCTAAAAGATCGGTCCCTTCTAATAGAGATGGGAGCTAAAAGATCAGTGACCTTTCTTTTTCAGAGGGTAGGTAGAGGTCTGAGTCTCCTAAAGACATATTCCTTCCTGGACACTGTCCATCTTCTGGAGGACAGTTCGGTCCTGGCAGCCCCAAGCCCGCACCCAGCTGAGCATGCGGGAAGATGCACAAAGGCAGAGACGTGTGCGCTATTTTAAATATCTCCACGGCTGTTACAACACCTGTGGAGAAAGAGCTATGCCTAGTCCCCTAATTCATCCGTGTTTCAAAATCAAAGGAAAACCAGACCACAAACTGACTCATGAGCCGTGGCCCTTGAAGAATTTTTGCGAGGGTGGAACAATGTGAGTATTGGGGGTTTTCTTCCCGGGCCTTGCCACATACTGCCACGGTCACCCAGCATTGACACAATGTTTTCTTGTGGCAAACTGGGAAACACGTTTGCTGTGGATTGGCAGTTTGGGTGAGAGCTGGGATGAACTTGGGAACGTGGAGCTGGCAGGGGTTTTGCTAGATCCGGGTGTGGAGGAACCAGGTAACCACAGTGTAATTCTAACAGCCTCCAAGTTCAAAGAGTACTACTGAGTTGTTGCTTGTCTAGTTTTTCCTCCTCTGAGACACTCCCAGGGTATGAGGACTGCCTTTCCATGTCTCCCTCCCTTCCACCATTAAGTTGGTGGTTGAGAAATTTCTCAGAAAAGAATTGAGAATCTTACATGGTGGTAGAGCTTTTTTTTTTTTCCTTGAAGGTGGGTGGTGGTGGGAAGAGATGGGAATCTTCCTGTCTTGGACCTTGTTTCCTGGGAAACCTCCACAGACACTACCAGTTGACAGCGTGAGTCTCATGGAACCGTTTTGGTGAAGAGGTTAAGATCGTGGGTTCTGGAACAATGCTGTCCAACAGAAGTTTCCATGATGAGGAAAAGGTGTTATGGCTACCATATTATGGCAGTCACCAGCCCGCGTGTCACTACTGGGTGAGAACTTGGTCTGTGGCAAGTGCAACTGAGAGACTGGATTTTTATTTTTAACTTTAAAAAAATACATCTATTTATTTGGCTGCACCAGGTCTTTCGGTTTGTTTGTTCTGTAAGTTTTGGCTGTGCTGGACCGTCGTTACTGAGTGGAACGCTCTCTAGCTGTGGTGCGCGGGCTTCTCGTTGTGACCTTTCCTCTGGTTGCGGAGTAGGGGCTCCAGGGCGCGTGCGCTTCCATAGTGGCAGCTCCCAGGCTCTGAGCACGGGCTCATGAGCTGTGGTGCATGAGCTTAGTTGCTCCACAGCATGTGGGGTCTTCCCAAATCAGGGATCGAGCCCGTGTCTCCTGCACTGGCAGATGGATTCCTCACCCCTGAGCCCCCAGAGAAGCCCTGCTCTGGGTTTTAGCTGTGACACACGGGATCTTTAGTTGTGGCTTGCAGCTCTTAGCTATGACACGTGGGAGCTTGTCCCCTTACCAGGGAGCAAACCCAGGCACCCTGCACTGGGAACTCGGAGTCTCAGCAACCGGACCACCAGGGAAGTCCCAGGGACTGGATTTTTAATTCAAAGTCCTTCAAAATTAAAAAGTCACGTGTGGCTAGTGGCCACTGTATCGGGCAGCACAACCGTAGCATCTGTCAATTTCAAGAGTCCCGAGTCTACTACTGTATAACTGTGTGACCTTAGGAAGATTTGTTAAAATTAAGGTTATTACCGGATTTCCTGGTGGCTCAGATGACAAAGAATCCACCTGCAATATGGGAGACATGGGTTTGATCTCTGGGCTGGGAAGATCTCCTGGAGGAGGGCACGGCAACCCACTCCAGTATTCTTGCCTGGAGAGTCCCTATGGACAGAGGGGCCTGGCGGGCTACAGTCCATGAGGTCACAAAGAGTCAGACACGACTGAGTGACTAAGCACAGCTTGGGAAGATCACTTCACTGTTTTGAGCCACAGTTTTCTCATCAGTAAATGAGGATAAAAATGGTACCTACCTCGTGATGTTGATGTGAAGACTAAGCAAGGTGATGTCTTGGAATGCTTAGCTTTGGTGCCTGAAACCCAAGTCTTCAATAAACATTAGAAGACACAATTCGAGGAGGGAGGTGACCCTGAGGGTGGAGTTGTAAGATGCTCTTGGTTGGCTACTCAACAGCCACATTGTCCCTTCTGGCTTAGAAGTAGAGCTCTAATGTTTTTCATGAATCACTTGGTCAGCCATGCACATTGCAAGAAATTATACAGCTCCCCAGCTCCTATCCCATGAGAAGCTGGGTCCTTGAATCATGTCTGGTTTATGTCAGTCATGGTTGCTCCTTCCTGCTTTCCACTGATAGAGTTACATGAGGTCATGTGACATGCTTGTGGCCAATAAAAATTAGAGGAAATCTGCTACGCAGTTTTTGAGATGTCTTTAATCTCACCCTTGAAAAGAGACACAAGAAACAGATGCATGATTTCTACATCTGGAAATTATTTTCCATGATGCCTGGATCTTTCTGAGCCACGCTGGGAAGCCTAAGAGGACAAGCCAAGCCTGGGAGAAAGGCAGAGCAGAAAGACGGAAAGAACCTGGGTCCCAGCTTATGTAATCAGCCTGCTCCCCTTCTTCCTCAGTCTCTCTTAACCTCTGCTTACTCTTGGTTTCAATCCCTGACTTTGAACCCGAGTTCCAGCCCCAATGGGATCATCCCTGTTTTGACCTGGGTTTTTCTGCACAGTTTTTGGCTTAAGGCCCTCCCTCAGCCTTCTGATTTCCCCAGTCTTGGGTAAAGAAGGCAACTGTGTCTCTCTGAACTCCAGCCCAGGAAAGGCCAGAGGGAGCGAAGCACTTTTTGCTCTGTAGCTCTCCGTGCTGCCTACACCGTGCTTTCCAAGTGTGGTCACAAGTGCCTCAGACGCCTTCAGTCCAGCCCAGAGTGTCTCAGGACTTCCAAAGAGGCCCCGCCAGTGGATGCTGTACTTTCCAAACCAAGTTCAGAAATGGTGGGGAAAGAGTGAAGGATCTGTTTGATTCTTTCATTTTCATTTCTCCCCCTCCCCCAAGACAACTAACAACACTAACTCAACACCCACCCTGTGCTGTTTAAACACACCACCTCCTTTGATCCATCCAGCCTCTCCAGGGTGGGGGAGTTTTACAGATTCTACAAATAAGGAAACTCAAGTTTCCAAAGTTCGGAGAACGCTTCCAAGATTCCACAGCCAGTAGGTAGTGGTCCAGAACTATATTCCATTTCTCTAACTCAGGACTCATGCTAGCAATCACTTGACTATATGGTCTCACTGTCTCCCGTGTTCCTGGGAAGTCTCCAGAATAGTGTGTTAAGTATTCTTCAAGTTGTCCACACTCTAAAGCCACATCAGCAAGGATGTTTTGAGGCCAGTGAGGAAAGTTTCTTTCCATCTAGCTCTGCTTTTTCTCTTGATTGAAATTCTGGTTCTGCCCTCCTCTTCCGCAGGTCAAATCCTTCCTCCTTTTCCTTCTGACATTTCCCTTCATCTCCCACCAGTTGACTAAATTAGAATTCATTGTGCTGGGATGACTGGTGTCTCCCAGATGCCCTGGGTACCAAGTTATTGGCATTGGTGTCTGGAAGCAGGTCACATGTTGCTAGGGGATTTAAAGGCAGGCAGTCCACGTCCAGATCAACTTCTGTCTGCCTTCTCTCTGAAGGAGGCACAGGCTTTGAGGAGAGAAAGAGTTTTTAAATTGGCCCAGGCATGTCTGAGTTTGTACTCACTAAAACGTGACATACTCATGATCAAGTAAGACTTCACATCAGGCTGTAAAGACAGGATTTGAGAGAGAGGAACTGTAATGAACTTCCTTCTTTTGCTGGGTCCTCGGAGCCAAGATCATGTATGTATGTGAATGAAGGGAGTGAGTTTAAGAAGTGAGAATCTTTGAGAAAAGTTGTTTTTCATGAGAGCTGTTTCACCTACAATTATTTATCTGCAATTTTACATCTCAGGACCAGCATCCTTCTCTGAATCCCAAGTGTATATAAATATTCAGAAGTTCACACTATTTTAGGATCCAATGATGCTCTGTTCTGTTAGAAACATTTTACTCAAAGGGAGAGGACTGCACAAGGTGGTGGATACCAGGAAGCAGAGCTCAGGGGAGGCTGTCTCAGAAGTCTGTCAACCGCAGATGTCAGATGTGTTGAAGGTCATGCCTACGTTTCACCTGTGAGCTTCTATTAAGGCAGAGACTAGGTTCTGTCTACTACTGTGTCTTCTTTTTTTCAGGTGGTTCAGTTCAGTTCAGTCGCTCAGTTGTGTCCGGCTCTTTGAGACCCCATGAACCAAAGTACACCAGGCCTCCCTGTCCATCACCAACTCCCAGAGTTTACCCAAACTCATGCCCGTTGAGTCGGTGATGCCATCCAACCATCTCATCCTCTGTCATCCCCTTCTCCTCCTGCCCTCAATCTTTCCCAGCATCAGGGTCTTTTCAAATGAGTCAGCTCTTCACATCAGGTGGCCAAAGTATTGGCGTTTCAGCTTCAACATCAGTCCTTCCAATGAACACCCAGGACTCATCTCCTTTAGGATGGACTGGTTGGATCTCCTTGCAGTCCAAGGGACTCTCAAGAATCTTCTCCAACTCCACAGTTCAAAAGCATCAATTCTTTGGTGCTCATCTTTCTTTACAGTCCAACTCTCACATCCATACATGACCACTGGAAAAACCATAGCCTTGACCAGACAGACCTTTGTTGGCAAAGTAATGTCTCTGCTTTTTAATATGCTATCTAGGTTGGTCATAAGTTTCCTCCCAAGGAGTAAGCGTCTTTTAATTTCATGGCTGCAATCACCATCTGCAGTGATTTTGGAGCCCAAAAAAATAACGTCTGACACTGTTTTGACTGTTTCCCCATCTATTTGCCATGAAATGATGGGACCGGATGCCATGATCTTACTTTTCTGAATGTTGAGCTTTAAGCCAACTTTTTCACTCTCCTCTTTCACTTTCATCAAGAGACTCTTTAGTTCTTCACTTTCTGCCATAAGGGTGGTGCCATCTGCATATCTGAGGTTATTGATATTTCTCCCAGCATTCTTAATTCCAGCTTGTGCTTCTTCCAGCCCAGCTTTTCTCATGATGTACTCTGCATAGAAATTAAATAAGCAGGGTGACAATATACAGCCTTGACGTACTTCTTTTCCTATTTGGAACCAGTCTGTTGTTCCATGTCCAGTTCTAACTATTGCTTCCTGACCTGCATACAGGTTTCTCAAGAGGCAGTTGGTACAACCACATTTATTTATTTATTCATTCCTGTATTTATTTTTAATTTTTGGCCACACCCCACAGCATGTGGGACCTTAGTTCCCTGGCCAGGGCTTGAACCCATGGCCCCTGAATCGGGAGGCAAAGTCTTAACCACTCCTGGGCTTCCAGGAAAGTCCCTACTACTGTGTTGCCAGTCCTTGACACCTGGCACACTGTGGATACTCCCAGTGTTGCTCTATGCCATTGCTCTGTCTCGCCTCATTTTTCCATTCCATTTTCCATGGCTAAGTCAGTGTAGAAACAGAAATCTTTTTGTAAAACTTGCTTCAGTGATTCCATCAGAATTAACTTTGGGATCACTCAGGGTTCTGTGGGATTCCCAATGCTGTTGCTCCTTCAATTACAAGAGTCAAGCAAGGCACTTCCCTGGTAGTCCAGTGATTAAGAGTCCACCTTCCACCGCAGGGGATGGAGGTTCGATCCCTGGTCCAGGAACTAAGATCCCACATGACACAGGATGCTAAGCTGGCGCACCACAACAAAGCCCCGAAGAAGCCAAATAAATACATAAAAGAAAAGACAAGCCTTTTTTTAAAAAAAGAGTAAGTCAAGAGTTGATTATGAAAAAGGTCTTTCCTCAACTCTCAGGTTCCTGGGGCTATAATTCACTAAAATACCCCCTGCCACAATAATGAACTTCCCTAAATAGCCAGCTCATGCCCACAGAGCAATTTACTCACCTGGCACAGAGATCCTCCAATGAAGCCTATAATTGAAATATAAGTTTGGTTATGGAGTTAGTTGGAAGGGACCCCAATGCTAAATCCTCGATGATCCAAGAACATGTATTTCCCATCACACCTTTCACTAAGTCTCTATATTTGTGTATTAAAACAAAACAGCCTTGAATATCTATTAAATTGTACAAGAGATCATAACCTAATATTGCAACACAATTTCTCCTAGGGCCTTGGGGAGAAATAGTTTATTATTATTTTTCTATAAAACTCATAAAATAGGGAAATGATTTAATACGCAGAGTAGAACTAAATTGTCTCCAAAGTGGCCAATTTTCACAATGTTTAAAACAATGCGGTACTCCCCAGCATGGCTCCAATATCCTTTGACACTTGGAAAAGATTCTGGGGAACGTCACCAAGTATGGCTTGGGTCTGGCCTCTCCATGTTTCCCTGCAGAATTTCTGATCCATCTGGCCCAGGGGAGAGAATTGTCAAACCGCCACCTGGAGACCCGCCGCAAACACGTACTCTGGTGGTTTTGTGACCTGTAATCATTCCGCCAGGAAATCATCTTGCTGCAACTCGGGTACCAGATTTCACTGAAACCCTTTCAAAGTCATACACGTTAAATTTGGTTTTGTTTAGCATTTTGAGCCAGTTTCTAAGAGCTCCTGGGGGAATACAGGTGACATTTATAAAATGTCTAGCATGCAGCCGCACGTAACGCTTCAGTGCTACTTTCTAAGTGCCTGTGTTCAATGTCTTTGTGCAGTAACCGTCCCTTTTAGGTTTAGAGTCACCTCAGGAGGCAGGAACGATTGTTATCCCCATTTTACAGATGAGGAAACCGAGGCAGGTAGGCCTGGTGCCCCAGCCCATGCTCTAAAGCATGATGCAATACTGCTTCTCTAGAAGACACAGCCCGGAGAAGGCGATGGCACCCCACTCCAGTACTCTTGCCTGGAAAATCCCATGGACAGAGGAGCCTGGTAGGCTGCAGTCCACGGGGTTGTGAAGAGTCGGACACAACTGAGGGACTTCCCTTTCACGTTTCACTTTCATGCATTGGAGAAGGAAATGGCGACCCACTCCAGTGTTCTTGCCTGGAGAATCCCAGGGATGGGGGAGCCTGGTGGGCTGCCATTTATGGGGTCACACAGAGTCGGACATGACTGAAGTGACTTAGCAGCAGCAGCAGCAGCAGAAGAAGAAGACACAGCCATTCTTATTATTTGGATATTGCTCAAGAACCAGGATCATATCCACAGACTCACAGGGGGCCTTCAATTTTTGCTCTAGATTGCCCACTCTCCTGAGCCTAATGATAAAAAGAGCTCCATGGTAAGTCAGGGTTTGGGCAGTTCTCAGAATCTGGGACCAAAATCCTGAGGAGATTTGCAGGAAGAGAACTTTTTTGAATTTAGTTACAGAAGTATTTCTCAAATAGCTGAGCACGGAACATTTTGGCTTAGCATCCAGTCTACGGCCTTACCCTCCTGAGGACCAGGGTTCCACAGAACACAGTCTGGGAAACAAGGCTCTGTCTGGATATCAAGGACATCAAGCCTTCCAGCAAAAGCATCGGACTCTCATTCTTCCAGCGTCTTGGAGAATGAAGATGGATTTCATCCATACTACGACACCCCCAGGAGAAGGAAATGGCAACCCACTTCAGTATTCTTGCCTGGAGAATCCCATGGATGGAGGAACCTGGTGGGCTACAGTCCACGGGTCGCAGAGAGTCGGACATGACTAAGCGACTTCACTTTCACGACACCCCCAAACTGTTCTTAAAACAACTATAATAGTAACAGCAACCACTATGGAACATTTTCTAAGTGTCAAGAAGTATATCTAAGACTTTAGGCATTTGATCCCCTGGTCCCAAGCAGAAAAGGAAGATCCCAGCCAGTATTTGCCATGTGTCCTCCTTCCCTGGTGGCTCAGATAGTAAAGAATCCGCAATGCAGAAGATCTGGGTTCGACCCCTGGGTCGGGAAGATCCCTGCAGAAGGGAATGGCAACTCCCTCCAGTATTCTTGCCTGAAGAATTCCCATGGACAGAGGAGCCTGGTGGGCTACAGTCCATGGGGTTGCAGAGTCGGACACAACTGAGTGACTCACACACACACACACGTACACACACACACACACATGCACACACACACTGCTGTCTGTGGATATAATTCCTGATGAGTTCTCTGAGCAGTGGCCTCTGGAAAGTTTGTGATGGAGATGAGATCTTTGCTCTGGGTCGCATAGTTGACTGAAAACCCTCAGTGGTCACCTTCCTGGATCTTTTACTGCACTGATGATAAGAAGTGTTTTTCCTAGGCTGCTCCCAGACAATGACTGCACCTGATGGGTTCAGTCCCTCAGGCCCACACCTGCAGGCTACAGGATTCCTCCAACAGGTGATGTTGACCTGACACCTCCCCATTAGCCTGGTTGAGACTTCCTCAGACCTGCACTGTGATCTAAGGTTCTTCCTTCTCAGCCCTTCTTCCTCCCCCCACCCTCCTTCAGACATCTCGGACTTGTATCCAGGTATGAAGGCTCCGCCCTATCTCTCCTGCCTCCTGCCTCCTGCCCTTAATCCTTCATAAGCATTGTGGTTGATGCTTAGTTGCTAAGTCGTGTCGGACTCTTTGTGATCCCATAGACTGTAGCCTGCCAGGCTCCTCTGTCCATGGGATTTCCCAGGCAAGAATACTGGAGTAGGTTGCTGTTTCCTTTTCCAGGGGACCTTCCCACCCCAGGGATCGAACCCGCATCTAATGCACTGGCAGGTGGATTCTTTACCACTGGGCCACCAGGGAAGCCTTTCATTGGCACTTCCCCTCCATTAATCATTTTGCACATCAAAACCTGTTTTGGAATCTACTTTTCAGAGAACCTGACGCAGCAGCCAAAACATCCTTGGCCTCTGCGTGCCACCCCAGAGCTTGATGGCCCTGATCCAGGTTGGGATCCTGCTTTTGTGGTCAAGAGCAGGAGGTGGCCAGCTCCCGCCCTCAGGCCAGATCCGGCTTGTTCCTTCTTTTTGCAAATAACATTTCATCAGCACACAACCAGAACCTTTCATGGATGCGTTGTTTATGACTGTTTCCACGCTTCAGCACTGGCATGGAATGGCCTTCACAGAGACCATATGGCCCACGAAGCCTAGAATATTTACTATTTGGCCCTTCATAGGAAGTTTGCTGGTGGATGGTCTAGAACAACGTATCTGGCTGTTTGGATAGTGTTTGGATACATAGCATTTTTCTGCCCTTTGTTGTTGTTCTTTAGTTGCTGAGTCATGTCTGATTCTTTGTGACCCCCTGGACTGTAGCCCGCAAGGCTCCTCTGTCCATGGGAATTTCCCAGGCGAGAATACAGGAGTGGGTTGCCATTTCCTCCTTCCTGGGATCTTCCCAACTGAAGGAACGAACCTGAGTCTTTTGTGTCTCTTGCCTTGGCAGGTGAATTCTGTACTTGAGAATTCCCAGGTGGATTCTTGAGCCACCTGGGAAGCCCTCCCTGCCCTTGAGGTCCTTCAATTTTTTTAAGAAATAAGGAATCTGAGAACTGGATATTCACGTTGATTTGGCAACTTAATATACCCTCAATGCTGTTCAAGGCATTGGGACAAATTCATTTGTTCAATAAATATTTACTGAGCACCTATTAGGTACCCGGTATCATGGTAAATGTCAGGTTGGATGTGTTTATTCATTCTTTTAACAAAGATTTATGCAGCCCTGACGTTGTGCCAGATGAGGCAGGAGAGACCAAGACAATGATCACAACTTGTCCTCAAGGATAAGCTCTACAAGATAGTTGACTTACTCACCATTTTTTTTTTTTCTTTTTCTTTGCTAACAAAATCCCAGTTTCATCAGGGTGACAATGAGCAAGCCCCAGTTAATACAATTGAGTTGTGTGAATATCAGTTGTGTTAATACAACTGAGTTTCCCTGGGTCCATGATTATCTGGAGTGGACAAGTGACTCAAATTTAGCCAGTAAAATGTAAGGGGGTGCTCTAATAAAGGCCTCTAGAAAAATTCTTTCCTAAGGGAAAAAAAAGAGAGAGAGATTTGCCAGAAGAGAGTCATTTTTTATCAGCCCCTTTACTATCCACATTGGGATCATCTTGTGAGGGCTTGATGTCAACAGTGGCTGCAGCCATTTTGTGACCATGAGGGGATGAACAAGAGCATCATGGATTCTGCCCCTGATCCCTACCATTAGCTACTATAACAGTCCTGGAACATCCATGGTCAGGTTTCTTGCCACATGAGAAGAGTAATCTCCCACTTAAGCCACCTTAACAGTCTTTTTCTTGTACCTCAAAGTGTACTCAGTGATACTATCCTGCAGGAGAGAAACACACCATCTAATCCCAACAGCCAGTCAAGTTATTTTCTCTCCATGTTCTCATGCTAATCTTTAAGAATATTGTTTTGTTGGCCAAAGTGTGGCCCAATAATTCAGAATATAAAGGCAGACCAACCCAGTAGTCTGCAACCTTGGGAAGCTTCTAAAGGAAAGAAATCTGGTTCCCATTTGCACCTTGACACCTTCCCTTGCTGCTGGCAGGCAGCTCACAGGACCAGGCAACTTTTGCAAAGAAACCTACTCAGCCTAAGCTCCTTCTGGTACAATGGAGGCCTTTCAGAGACAGGATGGAATGTGAATGATGGTTTCAGATCCGAGAGACCTTGGCAGCTGGGCCTGGGGGTGGTGGTGAGGGTGGAATTGGATAAGAGAAGCCATGAGTTCTAGGGGGCTGGTGGGGCAACAGGCAACACAGCTATCTCACTCCCCCTTTTAACAGACCACATCACTCAGAGTCACAAGAAAGTAACTGATGCATAGAAATTGTTTTATCTTTTCTTTTATCTTTTGGCAGCATGTGGGATCTTAGTTCCCTGACCAGGGATTGAACCAATGCACAGAATCCTAACTACTGGACCACCAGGGAAGTTCCCAGATGTTTTAATTTTCTTGTTTGTTCTGCAACCTCTACAGTGAAGAAATGCCATGATCACCATTTTGCAGGTGGCTGAGATTCAGAAAGCTGAGACTAACTAGCTTTGGACAGAGCTGGGGCTCTGATCACCAGGGTTTATGATCTGAAAGCCCATACTTACTCCACCACTGTCCCTCTGATTTCGGAAACTTCCAGTGTTTCTTTCATTCAGTTGCTGGAATAACAGGAACCTTAACCCTGAAACTACCTCCAAACCAATAAGCCTAATGCTACAATAGTAATAATAATAGTAATGACAAAAATCTAAATGACAATCATAACAGGGCTATTATTTATGGAGTGCTCAGTAGGTTCCAAAGTTCGTGCCAGGCTCTTTCCTTGCATTCTCCAATTTGATTCTTGTAACAGCCCAAGAATTGGCAATTAACATTATTATTTTAAGTGAGGAAACTGAGGTTTTGAGAGAATATGGGACTTACCCAGGTCCCAGGACTTGTAAATGGCTGGGCTGGGAATAGCTCCAGGTGTGTCTGAGGCTTCGTCTTGAGCACGTCAACTCCACCGGATGCCGCCTCCCTGAAGAATGTTCCTCCTTGGTCTCCATCTCTCCTTAGAGTCCTGAGCCCCTTTTTGGCAATGTACCGTCTCCTCTGTCCCAAACTGCTCCTGCTGCTGCTGCTCGCTGCACGTCGACTTCCTTTGACCTCAGCATTGATGCCAAATGGGCATGCGCCCCTGTGGGGATTTGCCGATTCTGTTTTCCGGGTTCTCTGTGCTTAGCATACCTTGTGGGTGTTGAAGACAGGAGTGGAGGAAGCCAAAGTTCCCTGGGGAGTGGAGACAGGGATATTATTAACTACAGGTTTTTCCAGGGGCTCTTGTATTAACTGTTACAAGCCAGCAGCTCATGCACTCTAAGACGGGCACATCTGCAGTTTCTGGCTGGGATTTTCCCCCTCTTACATGGAAAAGTGATCTGATGGTTAAATGTTTAAAAGGCAAATGACAGAACGGCACACACAGCTGTGACAAATGGAAGCATGACCTTCTTGGACACCCTGGCAAGGGCACCTGGAAGGATCTTTAACTTGTCCTCCACTTATGCAGGGACTTCTCTGGTTGCTCAGATGGTAAAGCATCTGTCTACAATGCGAGAGACCCGGGTTCAATCCCTGGGTTGGGAAGATCCCCTGGAGAAGGAAATGGATATCCACTCCAGTACTATTGCCTGGAAAATCCCATGGACAGAGGAGCCTGGTAGGCTACAGTCCATGGGGTCGCAAAGAGTTGGACATGACTGAGTGACTTCACTTCCACTCATGCAGAATGCAGTCCATCCTGCCGTCTGTGGGTGGGGTGGGGTGGGGTGGGTCAGGGAGTGTGTGACTCTGTGACTCCATAGACTGTAGCCTGCCAGGGTTATCTGTCCATGGCATTCTCCAGGCAAGAATACTGGAGTGGGTTGCCATTTCCTTCTCTAGGGAGAGTAGGGTCTGAGTGTAACATGCAGCCTCCATGCTGTTCTTCTACCATCCGTGTTGCTGCAACTGGAATTTGATTCTTTGTTATGGCTGAGTGATATTCCACTGTATATATGTTGGTGTTCCATCACTAAGTTGTGTCCGACTCTTTGTGACCCTATGAACTGCAGCATGCCAGACTTCCCTGTCCTTCACTATCTCCTGGAATTTGCTCAGATTCATGTCCATTGAGTCAGTGATGCTATCCAACCATCTCATCCTCTATCACCCCCTTCTCTTCCTGCCCTCAACATTTCCTAGCATCAGGGTCTTTTCCAATGAGCCAGCTTTTCACATCAGGTGGCCAAAGTATTGGAAAGTCAGCTTCAACATCAATCCTTCCAATGAATATTCAAGGTTGAGTTCTTTTAGGATTGACTGGTTTGACCTCCTTTCAGCCAAAGGTCTTCTCCAGCACCACAATTCAAAAGCCTTCTTTATGGTCCAGCTGTCACATCTATACATGACTACAGGAAAAACCATAGCTTTCACTAGATGGACCTTTGTTGGCAAAGTGATGTCTCTGCTTTTTAATATGCTGTCTAGGTTTGCCATGGCTTTCCTTCCAAGGACCAAGCATCTTTTAATTTCATGGTTGCAGTCTCCATCCACAGTGATTGTATATATGTACCACATCCTCTTTATCCATCCCTCTATTGATGGACATTTAGGATATTTCCCTGTCTTGCCTATTGTGAATAGTGTTGCTATGAACATTGAGGTGTAGACATCTTTTAAAATTATACTTTGTCCAGATATATGCCCAGGAGCGGCATTGCAGGATCATATGGCAGCTCTATATTTCATTTTATGAGGAACCCTACTGACCAACAAATTTACATTCTCCACCGACAATGTAAGAGGGTTGGTTCCCTTTTCTCCACACCCTCTTCAGCATCTATTGTTTGCAGGTTTTGTAATGATGACCATTCTGACTGGTGTGAGGTGATACCTCATTATAGTTTTGATTTGCCTTTCTTTAATAATTCGTGATGTTGAGCATATTTTCGTGTGCTTCTTGGCCATCTGTCTTCCTTGGAGAAATGTCTATTTAGGTCTTCACTATTTGCAGGATTTTAAATAAATGGATATGTTTTATTTAGTATCAAAGTCATCAAATAGACATTGTTTGGCAAAAGTAGAAATTGAGAGAAGCTTTTAAGACTAAAACGAAAAGCCTATACCATCCAGCCATCCCACGATGATCTCTTAGGTATGTATCCTTTCTCACTGTCCTTAAGTGCATGGGTCAGCAAACATTTTCTGTAAAGGGCCAGATAGTAGTGCTTTCTTCTTTGCAATCTTCCACTCTCTGTTGCATTGCTCAGTGGTGCCATAATAGTATGAAGACCATTGGCAACACGATCTTTGAACACTGACATTTGCATTTTACAACTTTTCATGTGTTCTGAAATACTATTTTTCTTCGACTTTTTTTTTCAATCACTTACAAATCTTAAAAAAGAAACCCAACGTTCTTAACTCACAGGCTAAAAAGAAAAGGGAGACCATGAACTGGATATTGCCTCCAGGGTAGTTTACCAGTCCCAGAACCTGTGCCTAATATTTGCGTGCATAAGCACAATATGTAAGATAAATTTAGACTCTACATTTGTGTACAGTTCTGATCATGCTTATTACACTTGTGTATGTAGGAATTTTCCCATGAGACCAAATCTATGAAAACCTGAATTTTACTGGCTGTTAGGCGTTCTCCTTTAGACATGTTCAGATTGTTTCCATTTCTTTAGCTATAATGGACAACGCTGTGATAAAATGTATTCTGTACCTTCTAATGAAAAAAAAAAATCAGTTACACATCCTAAAGATTCCTACAACTTTGTCTTTATCCAAAATCCAGAACCATCCCTACCCGTGGACAGTGCGGGGAAGGGCTGCTCCACCTGCATCTTTCTCTTCAAGGGACTGAGTCAATTTCAGGAAGACTTTGGGATGTGCAGATGGAAATTTGGATAACTCAGGTCTCCTCCAATGAATACCTTGGGTCTTGAATCCTGTCTTCCTGTTCTCCACCCAAGGAGGTCTACTTAAGCAAATTTACCACCAGATGCCAGGGAAAATTGAGGTCCATGTTGGGTTAAGAAATTTGCTGAAGGTCACACAATTTGGTGGTTAGGATTAGAACTCAGAGCATTTTATTTTAATTTATTATTGGAATATAATTGCTTTGCAATGTTCTGTTAGTTTCTGCTGTACAGTGTAGTAAACCAGCTGTAAGCATATATACGTCTTCTCCCTCTTGGACCTTCTCCCCACTGCCTTCCCCCCAGCCAGGCCATCGCGGGGGACCAAGCTGAGCTTCCTGTGTTATACAGCAGCTTCCCACTAGCTATCTATTTTACACATGGCAGTGTATATATGTCAATCCCAATCCACCAATTTGTCCCAGTTCTTTGGTGTGTTGGTTAAATACCTTGAGCAGAGAAGTTTTACTATGAGAAGAATATGAGGGAAAGGAATGAGAACAATACTCCCCCTCCTCCAACACACACACACACACACAAAAGGAAAGAAAGAAAAAAAAAATGCTCTGGCCCATCCACTCTTTCCTCTATTGGGATTTAGCTTAATTCAACCTTTCGACTTGTTTGCCGTGTACGACAATTTCCTCCTTTCCCAGAAACAAATCGAGGTGTCTCTTGAACTCATGTAGACTCTCACTGCCTCGCCTCCCTGTTTAACATTTTCCATATGTGTTTTAACTTAGTGGGACGCCAGCTCCCTTGGTTCCTGAGATATCCGATGCCTGGGTAATGTTCTCGAGTGTTTAAACCTCGAGCCGCATGAAAAGTCTCTCTCTTTTCCTTCTGCCCTTTCATAAATGGGGGCATTGCTCGGGAATCTCATTTCCTTTGTGTGTGAGTCCAATTCTTTTGTTATTAGCATGCGTAGGCTGCCCACATCTTATTTCTTCTCCTCTGAAATCACTTTGTCCCTACCATTAGGAGCTAGAAAGGCCTATGGAATACAGTGAGATTCCAGGAATTGATATAAATCGGAGACTGAGGATTCCAATTCTTTGAGTGGTTCTTTATGGCTAGAAGAAACATCAGAGATGATCAGCAGTTTACAAATTGAGCAACTGAGTCCCTGAGAGGTTACCTGGCTTGTCCACGTTCAAGGTCATCAAAATGTGAGGGACACATAACAAATATTCTGAGAGTCCAGGATAAGTCTGTGGTTCACCCATAGGAGAAAGTCAGGGAGAAGAGAAGTAAGACTCATCCCTGAATTCCTGACATTAATATGAACAGCTCAGGCCCAGCCTGATTATTCAGTTTCTTAACTGTCACTTACTGCGAAGAGCTGATGGGAAAATATCTATATCTATATCTATCTATCTATGTGTGTGTGTGTGTGTGTGTGTGTATGTACTTTATATCTATCTTAGCATCTCTGACACATAATTTATTTTGAAAAACAAGCGAAGAGTGAGTTAAAAAATCAATGAGCATAATTTTTTAACATTTGAGGTTAAAAATAAATGATTCTTACATTATTTATTGAACTGGGCAACAGTGAATTAAATATTTACGTTATTAAAAGTCTCACTTTTATAGTCTGTAATAGGCATGAAGAGTTTATTTGAAAAATAATAATATTGATACTAAAGATGAGAGCTCACGCCTGCTGAATTTCCCAACAAATCCCAAGAATTTGAGGATCAGTTTCCCAGTCTGTAAACTGTTACCATGAGTCACTGAAGCTGAGCCCCATTATTCCTTTCAACCCAGTCCAAGATTTTCTCTGCACGTGGAGTCCTGTTATTTTGTGGGTAGGCTGGAGTGTCTCTAGATGAACCCATTCACTCATTCCTCCATCTATTTATTATTCAGCAAATATTTATTGGCCACCTAGGATGATGCTTTTGAATTGTGCTGGAGAAGACTCTTGAAAGTCCCTTGGACTGCATGGAGATCAAACCAGTCAATCCTAAAGGAAATCAACCCTGAATACTCATTGGAAGGACTGCTTTTGAAGCCAAAACTCCAATACTCTGGCCATTGATTCAAAGAGTTGACTCTTTGGAAAAGACCCTGATGCTGGGAAAGATTGAAGGCAAAAGGAGAAGAGAGGAGCAGAGGAGGAGATGGTTGAATGGCATCAGTGACTCAATGCACCTGATTTTGGGCAAACTCCAGGAGATAGTGAAGTACAGTGAAGCCCGGTGTGCCGCAGTCCATGGGTCTCAAAGAATTGGACACAACTTAGTGACTGCAACAACAGGGGGTGCATGTCACTGGGCAAGATGGATGACCGTGAGGCTTGGAGCCCACGCTTCTGCACCTTTCTGATCAAGTTTTGATTTAAAGTGTGCGTGTGCATGCTCAGTTGTAGCTTGACTCTTTGTGCCTCCAGGGACTGCAGCCTGCCAGGCTCCTCTGTCCATGGAATTTCCCAGGCAAGAATAATGGAGTGGGTTGCCATTTCCTCCTCCAGGGGATCTTCCTGATCCAGGGATAGAACCCACATCTCCTGCATTGCAGGCAGATTCTTTCCCATTGAGCCACCATGGAAGCCCAGCAGTTCTTTATATTTAATTCTGTCTGTTAAGATAACTGGTGTGATTTTAGACTCCCAATTGAATTCTGTCAGATAAAGCCAGTAATCAAAAAACTCCACATACATATCATCATAAACAGTGGTTGTGCCATTAAGGAAAGGCTCAGGATGCCATGAGAGCATTTTGGGGGAAGCCGAGTGGTCAGGCGAAACATTCCTGGAGAAGCAGAACAAGTGGGAGTTAACTGAGGGAAGCAGGGAACAGTGTTCTGGCTCAAGGAACAGCGTGGACAAGAGCAGAAAGAGAATGAGGCACACTGGCCTCTCTGGTCAGTGGCTCAGCGGGTGAGCACCAGGTTGGTGAGCAGCTGGGAATGCCTCTCCAGTGCGAAGAGAAGTAGATGGAGAGAGGCAGGAACCAGAGAATGAGATGGTGCGAGGCCAAGGCGTCATCTGGTGTGAGGGGAAAAGAAATGATTGAGTCCATCTAGTCAAGGCTATGGTTTTTCCTGTGGTCATGTATGGATGTGAGAGTTGGACTGTGAAGAAGGCTGAGCGCCGAAGAATTGATGCTTTTGAACTGTGGTGTTGGAGAAGACTCTTGAGAGTCCCTTGGACTGCAAGGAGATCCAACCAGTCCATTCTAAAGGAGATGAACCCTGGGATTTCTTTGGGAGGAATGATGCTAAAGCTGAAGCTCCAGTACTTGGCCACCTCATGCGAAGTGTTGACTCATTGGAAAAGACTCTGATGCTGGGAGGGATTGGGGGCAGGAGGAGAAGGGGACGACCCAGGATGAGATGGCTGGATGGCATCACGGACTCGATGGATGCGAGTCTGAGTGAACTCTGGGAGTTGGTGATGGACAGGGAGGCCTGGCGTGCTGCGATTCATGGGGTCGCAGAGTAGGACACGACTGAGCGACTGAACTGAACTGAACTGAACTGAAGGAAAAGAGGCATGATCTGTTTTGCAGTGAGAGACAATACAGCGTTATGGTTAAGACTCTAGCCCAGTGCTAGAGTCTAGTAGAAATAAAGTATGAGTTGTGCATGTGACTGTAAAATTTCTGATAGCCACATTAAAAAAAAAAGTAGGGGCTTCCCTGGTCGCTCAGTCAGTAAAGAGTCTGCCTGCAATGCAGGAAATCTGAGTTCGATACCTGAGTCAGGAAGATCCCCTGGAGAAGGAAATGGCAACCCACTCCAATATTCTTGCCTGGGAAATCCCTTGGACAGAGGAGTCTGGTGGGCTACAGTCCATGGGGTTGTAAGAGTTGGACACAGCTTAGCAACAAAACCTACCAACCTACCTAAAAAAGTAAGAAACAGGATGAGTTGATTTTAATGATATATTTGTATGGAACCCAGTATGTCCAAAATAGTCTCATATTAACATGCAATCAGTATAAAACAATGAATGAGAAATGTTACATTTTCTTTTTTGTACTTAGCCTTCAAAATCCTGTGTGTATTTAACTCAGGGCACGTCTCAATGTGACAAGTGAACGTGAAAGTCACTCAGTCATGTCACTCAGTCTTTGCAACTCTGTGGACTGTAATCTGCCAGACTCTTCTGTCCATGGGATTCTCCAGGCAAGAACACTGGAGTGGGTAGCCTATCCCTTCTCCAGGGGATCTTCCCCACCCAGGAATCATACCAGGGTCTCTTGCATTGCAGGCGGATTCTTTACCAGTTGAGCTACCAGGGAAGCATCTCCATGAGAACTTGCTATATTTCAAATGTGTTATAGCCCTACATGGCTACTTGCCATATTAGACAGAGTAGTGTTAAGGAGAGACTGCTGCTGCTGCTGCTGCTAAGTCGCTTCAGTCGTGTCCAACTCTGTGCGACCTCATAGATGGCAGCCCATCAGGCTCCCCCATTCCTGGGATTCTCCAGGCAAGAGCACTGGGGTGGGTTGCCATTTCCTTCTCCAGTGCATGAAAGTGAAAAGTGAAAGGGAAGTCACTCAGTCGTGTCCAACCCTCAGCGACGCCATGGACTGTAGCCCACCAGGCTCCTTCATCCATGGGATTTTCCAGGCAAGAGTACTGGAGTGGGATGCCATTGCCTTCTCCGAGGGAGAGACTACCTAGGTTCAAATTCCAGCAGTACCACTAATTAGCTGTTGAATCTGCTTAAGTTCTTCCATCAGTCTATTTTCTCATTTGTAGAATGAAAATAACCATAGGGCTTACATAATAGAACTATTGAGAGATCTGAATAAGTTGATACACTTAAAGAGCCCAAAGCATACAGTAACAATGATAGTCATAACTATGTGAAAAGACAAAACAAAACATCAGCCTGGCAAAGGTATGGAATCAATGGGCAATGCCAGGAGTGATGGTAGGTAGACCAGTTAGACATTTGTTGAGGCCATTTTAGCAAAAGAGATTCAAGGACTAGAAGAGAGGGCTTTTCAAAGCTGTGGCTTTAGTCCCAGAATATTAATCCCTCTGAACCCCGTCAGGTTCATGAGGTCTTAGAAAACTTCTGAAATCTGGGATCCATTTCTGTCTCTGTTTCAGTCCTTTATCTGGGATTTCGGTGGGACTCTGAAGCTTATAAAATGAGAAAATTGTAATCAAAACATAAACATTTCTCATCCTGGAAGTGAGGTTTGGGAGGAAGCATTCTTTAAAAAACAAATGATTTCTTTCTTCGGCTGTGTTGGGTCTTAGTTGTCTCACACTGGGACCTTCATTGTGTCAGGCGGGGTCTTCTTCCATTGTGGTGCACAAACTGTCTGGTTGTGGTGCATGGGCTTAGCCGCCCTGTGGCACGTAGGATCTTAGTTTCCTGACCAGGGATCGAACCCGTGTCCGCTGCACTGCAAGGTGAATTCTTAACCACTGGACCACCAGGGCAGTGTCAGCATTCTTGATGTACAGAAAAGTATGGTGATGGTGGTGGGGGTGGGGCGCATTCCTATCCAATCAAATGAAAATGCATGCTAGATAGTGAGGTTGCTGCAACATATTCAGCCTAACTCCAGCCCAAGTGGACTTGCTTCCATGGGTTCCAGGTGGACCCTTCTATTTGAGAAACCATGTGGGGATGGCACCATCTCCCCTTGCTTCTGATGGAGGATGCACGCACGCACCCCTGAGCCCAGGCCTTGGGACTTAACGAGAACATGGAATTCAGTGAGAAAACAAACTTACTCCCCACTTGACCCCATCTGGACTCCCTCCTCCCACCCCAGAGGTGATAATTACCGAAGGCTTAACACCTCTCCTGTATCTTTATATACCCACTCCTGGGTGGGAGATGACAAAAATTCCCAACACACTGCTGAGAACTCTTGCCCTGGGGCAGAAGGAGGGGGCTGGGCAGGATGGAGGAAGTTCCTTGAGTTCTGACTCTGTCTAGCTAACTGGAAGGAAGTGGACAGGCCACCCAGGACAGAGCGTGGGGTCAAGAATCTCTGATTCAATATACACCATCGGGGCACTGGGGAGCTCAGCCTGGGTGGGGCTTCTTAGAGAAGAGGAAGTGGGACTTTTCTATTTAATTTCCAGAAACACATGCCTGTTGGTGGCTTCTGTTGTTCTTAGGATGGAGACGGGACTTTTCACAGAACTAGCCAGGTCCAACAGGGTCTACTCTCTGTTGCCCGCCTCAGATACCATCTGGCGCCTCTGCTTTGCTCTGGGCCACTGCCATACATATCTTCTCCCCACTTCATAGGCCTCAGGACCTTTGCATGTATTATTTCCTACATCTTGACTCTGTTTTCTTCACCTCCTCTCCTGATCTTTGCCTGTCTGCCTTATTTTAGGTCTCAATTCAAATGTCACCTTCTTTGTAAAGGTTGGAAATAACCTTAATACTTACCAGTATGGACTAGTGAGGGCTTCCCTGGTGACTCAGGTAGTAAAGAATCTGCCTGTAATGCAGGAGACCCAGGCTATATCCCTGGGTCGGGAAGATCCCCTGGAGAAAGGAACAGCTTTCCTTTCCAGTCCAGTACTCTTGCCTGGAGAATTCCATGCACAGAGGAACCTGGTGGGCTACAGTCTGTGGGGTCACAAAGAGTCAAACTTGAGTGAGCAACTAACGCACATGGACTAGTGAAATAAATTAGGGTATAAGTAAATGGTGGAACACAATGCTGTTTTATAAAAGAATGAGAAGCTCTGTCCATATGAGTAAGGAGTCTGCTGTAAGAAAAAAATAAGAGAAACAGAGAGAAAGGGAGGAGTGAACGAGAGAGGAAAGAAAGAAGGAAAGGAAAAGAAAAAGAAAAGCAAAACATGGAGTATTATATATAGTAGGTTACCATTTCAGTTCAGTTCAGTCGCTCAGTTGTGTCCGGCTCTTTGCGACCCCATGAATCGCAGCATGCCAGGCCTCCCTGTCCATCACCAACTCCCGGAGTTCACTCAGACTCATGTCCATCAAGTCAGTGATGCCATCCAGCCATCTCATCCTCTGTCATCCCCTTCTCTTCCTGCCCCCAATCCCTCCCAGCATCAGAGTCTTTTCCAATGAATCAACTCTTCGCATCAGGTGGCCACAGTACTGGAGCTTCAGCTTCAGCATCATTCCCTCCAAAGAAATCCCAGGATTGATCTCCTTCAGAATGGACTGGTTGGATCTCCTTGCAGTCCAAGGGACTCTCAAGAGTCTTCTCCAACACCATAGTTCAAACGCATCAATTCTTCGGCTCTCAGCCTTTTTCACAGTCCAACTCTCACATCCATACATGACCATAATAAATCCAGAAAAAATATATATGGGGTATGTGTGTGTGTGTCTGTGTGTGTGTGTGTTTGGTAGTATGTACACGAGTGAGTGAGTGAGTGAGTGAAGTTGCTCAGTCGTGTCCGACTCTTTGCGACCCCATGGACTGTAGCCTACCAGGCTCCTCCCTCCATGGGATTCTCCAGGTAAGAGTACTGGAGTGGGTTGCCATTTCCTTCTCCAGGGGATCTTCCCGACCCAGGGATCGAACCTGGGTCTCCAGCATTCCAGGCAAATACTTTAACCTCTGAGCCACCAGGGAAGCCCTAGTATGTACATACCTGAATACCTGAATACTTTTCTTCCATTTCCAATATATTTCCAGTAAATGACAAAGCATGTTACAAAAAGTTATGTCAGATATTATCCTATTTTTGACATAAAGTCATAAATACACATAGGATGGGGCTGGAGAGATATGTAACATAATATCTGAAGGTGGTGCAATTTCAAGTGATCATTTTTCCCTGTGCTGTGCTAAGTCGCTTCAGTCCTGTTTGACTCTTTGCGACCCTGTGAACTGTAGTCCTGGGTGTTCATTGGAGGGGTGTTCATTTCAGCTTGTTCAGTTCAAGCTGAAACTCCGATACTTTGGCCACCTGATGTGGAGAGCTGACTCATTTGAAAAGACCCTGATGCTGGGAAAGATTGAGGGCAGGAGGAGAAGGGGACGACAGAGGATGAGATGGCTGGATGGCATCATCGACACAATGGACATGGGTCTGGGTGGACTCTGGGGGTTGGTGATGGACAGGGAGGCCTGGCGTGCTGCAGTTCATGGGATCGCAGAGCCGGACACGACTGAGCGACTGAACTGAACTGAACTGAACTGTAGCCTGCCAGGCTTCTGTGTCCATGGGATTCTGGAGTGGGTTGCCATGCTCTCCTCCAGGGGATCTTCGAACCCACGGGTCCTGTGGCTCCTGTATTGCAGGCAGATTCTTAACCACTGAGCCACTAGGGAAGCCCCTCACTTCTTCATAGTTTGTACTTTGAGTTTTTTCCTCCAGTGAGCATGTTACTTTCCTGAAAAAATGAAACAACACACAGAGGCAGTGATAGGCAGCCCAGCGTAGATCTTAAGTGCTCAGATTCCAAGGCACATTGCTCCAGTTTCAGTCCTAGATTGCTGCTCACTGGCTGTGTGACTATGGGCATATAACTTAACCTCTCTGTGCCTTTGTTTCTTCATGAATAAAATGGATGTGATAATAGTCTGTAACTCACAGGGTAGTTGTGAAGACTTAACAAATGTGTTTGTGTATAATGACACAATAAGTTATATAGCTATACTAGCATTTATTTTTATTATTTTTAAAAAAATATTAAAATTATTTTATTTGAAAATATTGGAATATGTAAAATAAAAAATAAGCTACATTTAAAAATATATATTATCATGGTTAAAAATATGCATGGGATGTGTATAATTTTATGTAAAATGTTATATTGTTATTTCTGATATACATCATATAAAAATGTTTGACATACATTTTTGTAACTGGCTTTGTCACATAATATGTTAGAAATATAGAAAAGGTATTTCAGGATTCTCTGCCACTAGTTTTCTCCTTGGAGGCAATGCATGTCTATCCTGAAATATTTTATGGATGTACTACCAAACACACGCGTGTGCACACACATGCACACTCACATACATAAAACATTGGTCTTCTCTCCCCAACCTGATCCCACAGTGGGAATGTCTACTTCCCAAAACATGTAATCGCAACTCCTCTGGCATGGTGCTGTAGAACCCCCGGGGACACATGACGACCTGCCACTGGTCACCCCAGACACCCTGGAGCTGTGAAATGTCAGGTGCCAGGAGCAAGTGCTTGAAATTCACCGGCGTGGCTGATGCTGTTCGATCGGTTTCCGTGGCGAAGGCAGTAGAAGAAGGCTCAGGAGAGGTCTGCCCTGGCCTCCCTCCACGGACCCCCAGCCCTCGCCCGAGTGCACACTGACTCGGTGTGACAACTGGCTGAGCAGCTTTGATTAATTAAATATTTCACCCCGAATTTGCAAAACATCATCTCCGGCAAGTCCACATAATGCCTGTAACGCTGGGCTAATTAGCTTAGCAGGTCACCGAGCTGGTGTGCTGATGTCTGTGTGACTCTTAAGCTGAAGAATGCTGGATTTAGAAGGAAGGGGAAGGCTTTAAGATCTGGCTAGCATGCCATTTTGTATGGCACTCAATGAAAGATTTCTTCCTAGTTCAGTTCAGTTCAGTCGCTCAGTCGTGTCTGACTCTTTGCGACCCCATGAATTGCAGCACACCAGGCCTCCCTGTCCATCACCAACTTCCGGAGTTCACTGAAACATGTCCATCGAGTCGGTGATGCCATCCAGCCAACTCATCCTCTGTCATCCCCTTCTCCTCCTGCCCCCAATCCCTCCCAGCATCAGAGTCTTTTCCAGTGAGTCAATTCTTCACATGAGGTGGCCTAAGTACTGGAGTTTCAGCTTTAGCATCATTCCTTCCAAAGAACACCCAGGACTGATCTGCTTTAGAATAGACTGATTGGATCTCCTTGCAATCCAAGGGACTCTCAAGAGTCTTCTCCAACACCACAGTTCAAAAGCATCAATTCTCTGGTGCTCAGCCTTCTTCACAGTCCAACTCTCACATCTGTATATGACCACAGGAAAAACCATAGCCTTGACTAGACGCACCTTTGTTGGCAAAGTAATGTCTCTGCTTTTGAATATACCATCTAGGTTGGTCATAACTTTCCTTGCAAGGAGTAAGCGTCTTTTAATTTCATGCTGCAATCACCATCTGCAGTGATTTTAGAGCCCAAAATAATAAAGTCGGACATTGTTTCCACTGTTTCCCCATCTATTTCCCATGAACTGATGGGACCAGATGCCATGACCTTCGTTTTCTGAATGTTGAGCTTTAAGCCAGCTTTTTAACTCTTCATTTTCACTTTCATCAAGAGGCTTTTTAGTTCCTCTTCATTTTCTACCGTAAAGGTGGTGTCATCTGCATAGCTGAGGTTATTGATATTTTTCCCGGCAATCTTGATTCCAGCTTGTGCTTCTTCCAGCCCAGCGTTTCTCATGATGTACTCTGCATAGAAGTTAAATAAGCAGGGTGACGATATACAGCCTTGACGTACTCCTTTTCCTATTTGGAACCAGTCTGTTGTTCCATGTCCAGTTCTAACTGTTGCTTCCTGACCTGCATATAGGTTTCTTAAGAGGCAGGTCAGGTGGTCTGGTATTCCCATCTCTTGGAAGAATTTTCCACAGTTTATTGTGATCCACATAGTCAAAGGCTGTGACATAGTCAATAAAGCAGAAATAGATATTTTTCTGGAACTTTCTTGCTTTTTCCATGATCCAGTGGATGTTGGCAATTTGATCTCTGGTTCCTCTGCCTTTTCTAAAACTAGCTTGAACATCTGGAAGTTCACGGTTCACATATTGCTGAACCTGGCTTGGAGAATTTTGAGCATTACTTTACTAGCGTGTGAGATGAGTGCAATTGTGTGGTAGCTTGAGCATTCTTTGGCATTGCCTTTCTTTGAGATTGGAATGAAAACTGACCTTTTCCAGTCCCGTGGCCACTGCTGAGTTTTCCAAATGTGCTGGCATATTGAGTGCAGCACTTTCACAGCATCATCTTCCAGGATTTCAAACAGCTCCACTGGTTGCTCCTTTATCTTGGCAATTGTAAATAATGCCACTATGAACATTTGGGTGTGTGTGTCTTTTTGAAGTAGTGTTTTTATTCTTTTTGGATATATACTCAGGTGTGGAATTGCTGGGGCATATGACAATTCTAATTTTAGCTTTTTGAGGAACCTCCATACTGTCTTCCACAGTGGCTGCACCAATTTACACTCCCACCTATGGTGTACATAGGTTCCCTTGTCCCCCCACCCTCGCCAACATATGCTGATTTTAGGTTGACATTATTCCTAAGCTGGTGCCTAAGGTGTGACCCTTGACATGCCTTCCCATCTTACCCTGCCATGGCCTTTGTTATGCATATAAGTCTCACCATTTCATTTTATCATGTCCTCGTTTATAGCTCTTGATCCTTTGCTTTATACAAAGTTTTATTGTTGGACAATGGAGAACACTATGAGGGAGAATTAATGTTAGGAATCCTTTTCTTACTAAGTATACCACATAGATGATCATTTGTAAAATTTCTGATCCTTTGCATTAATTTTATTTAATAATAAGACATAATGATAAACACATGATAATGGTTTATCATATGATAAACACATAATGATAATGATGAAAATGCTACTACAATTAGCTAAGAGTTAACTTGTGCCAGGTACTATATGTTTAACTCTTGAAACATCTCTATAACATGGCTATTATGCCATTGAAAGTATTAGACAATTAAAGAGATGAAGGAACAGAGAGGTTAAGCAACTTGCCCAAGGTCACACAGCTAGAACATGGCAGAACAGAAATTCAAACCCTGTCTGTTTGACTCTAGACCTCTGCCTAATATTGCCTCTTACCAAGTTAAGTTTGTGCTTTCACTGGTATTATTGCTCAGAATAAGGCTGAGTTTAATAAATAAAGGGATTGCCAGAAAAATAAAAATAAATTTCAGTGCTGGGACTTGTTGAGTACTGGGGAGAGGTATCAAGGACTGGCACGTAGATTCAGATTCACAAATATTTGGATTGAACATGATCATTCAGAGCCCTCCATGCTAGGGCTTGAGTCCCTTTTGTAGAGTAGCCAAATCCTTGTGGAAAGTATTCCCAGCTCACCATGATTCCCTCACTCCCAGTTAACGGCCCTGGTGGCTTTTTAAAGCCTGTAGTGTTTTTACTGTAAGTCCATACCTATTGGTCATCCTGTTTAGACCAAAGTAGTTACCTTACCCAAGATGTGCCAATCAGAGCTTTTTCCCTGATAGTTTGGAGTTGAGAGAGAGGAATGAAAAGATAACACATACACTGTGTAGCACAAGGAACTCTGCTCAGTATTATGTGACAACCTAAATGGGAAAAAATTGGAAAGGGACTTCCCTGGTGGTCCAGTGGCTAAGATTTGCACTTCCAATGCAGGGGCCCTGGTTTCGATCCCTGGTCAGGGAACTAGACCCCACATGCCTCAGCTGAGTTTTCATGCTGCAACTAAAGATCCTGCAACAAAGATAAAAATCCTGCATGCTGCAGCTAAGACCTGGTGCAGCCGAATTAATTCATTAAAAAAGAATAAATACATGTATATGTATAACTGAATCACTTAGTTGTACACTTGAAACTAACACAATATTGCTAATCAACTATACCCCAATATAAAATAAAGATTATTTGAGATTAAAAAGAAAGATTCTCACACCCACACTCACATGCATGTTGCTTCATTCTCTTTTAGTGGTTGAACCAATGGCATCCCAGCCCCTGCCAGGTGCTGTGGGGTGGCCCACGATGCAGTTGAAGAATTTGGGGTCTGTTTCCAGTTAAAGCAGAGGGACAAAGGCAGCCTGTAGAAAGAGACAGAGGGAGTGAAGAAAGGGGATCATTGGGTACCTGAGGGCCTCTTTTCCAGTTCTACACCTTCCACAAGTTCAGCTGCATTCCAGTCTTAAGGTTCCCTAAGACTCCCCTGTCATATCCAACTCTTTTGTGACGCTATGGACTGAAACCTGCCAGGCTCCACTGTCCATGGGATTTCTCAGGCAAGAACACTGGAGTGGGTTGCCATTTCCTCCTCCAGGGGATCTTTCTGGCCCAAGGATCTAACCTGTGTCTCTCTCCTGCCTTGGCAGGCAGGTTCTTTAGTGCTGAGCCATCAGGGAAGCCCCTGTGCCTCCCTTGTGTGCATGCTAAGTCATTTCAGTCATGTCCGATTCTTTTGTGACCCTACGGACTGTAGTCTGCCCGGCTCCTCTGTTCATGGGATTTTCCAGGCAAGAATACAAGAGTGTTGCCATGCCCTCCTCCAGGGGAACTTCCCAACCCAGGGATCGAACCTGCATTTCTTATGTCTACCTGCATCGGCAGGTGGATTCTTTACCACTGTGACTCCCTTAGTCCTTTATAATATATGCTGTCTAAAATACCTCTATCCAGTTTCTGTCACTTACAGTCACTCAGCTTGGTCTCAAATGCCCAACCTCTCTGCCCACAGCTGGGTCAATTCTATGGGGCAATTCAAGGGGAATCCCTTCTGAACAGACCTTCTCTCTAACCCTCAGACTTGGCTGGAACTGTGGTTTCAGACAGCAACCAACAGGAGCCCTTACCATCGAGGCCCGGTGGACCCATGTGGATTTCTTTCCCCCCAAGGTCAGCGAAACCTATCACAGTGATTTCCCTCTGTCAGCAGCCAAATTGATCATTTTCTTAGGCTGCCTGAGAAATGCCAATTCCTGAGCCTCAGATATTCGCAGTGGAAAACTGTCTCTCCCCCTGGATGCCCTGGGGCCTTGTTAAAGCTCTCTCTTCAGCTCCAGGAGTCAATGTCCAGCCTCAGAAATGGCCCCATCTCACAATCCATCCAGGGGAGCGGGCAATGCTAAAATCCCTGGTGTCATGGCTGGAGTCTCACTGTCTCCCTTTAAGGGTTGATAGTTAAAAATTCATGGTTATTTTCAAAGGAGGAAAAATGCTTAAACTGCTTTCCTACTTGCAAACCTTCCCTTTTTTGATTCAAAATCAAACTTTTGTCTAGACAGGCAAGGGCTTTTTTGCTGACATGCCTTGCCAGCTCAGAAACCTTGAGGTTTTCCAAACGCAACACCCCCCGCCCCTTCCTGGCGGCCAGGCTCTGGCCATGTTTCTTCCAAACACAACCTCTGAGCAGCTCAGAGCAGAGCTAACTGGGTGGAAAAGCCCAAGATGGACATTGGCGGTTCTTCCTTTGGCTCAGCCATCTTCCTTAACAAGTTGTCTATGCTGGCAGCTGCTATGCTAACTCTCTGGCACAGTCTAGTTGTATTGCAGTGTTTGAGTAGCTCTAACAGGTTCCTCTTCACCCAGCGTGCGTGTGTGCTTGCTCAGTTGCTTCAGTCGTGGCCGACTCTTTGTGACCCCGTGGACTGTAGCCTGTCAGGCGCCTCTGTCCATGGGGATTCCCCAGGCAAGTATACCGGAGTGGGTTGCCGTGCCCTCCTCCAGGGCATCTTCCCGATCCAAGGATTGAGCCTGCAAGTCTCCTGCAGCTCCTACATTGTAGGCAGATCCTTTACGGCTGAGCCACCAGAAAGCCCCCATCACCCAACAGCTGCTGCTATTTCTCCTCTCCCCTTCTTCTTTCTTCTTGTCTTTTGTTCCAAGTAATGTGTTCACTGTAGAAAAATGACAAACTGGATAAGCACTAGGAAAAGAATAAACACCCAATCCCATGATCTTATTCTTATAAAAATTTTCTCTAAATATATATACATATGTACCTAAGTGCGTTCCTGCTTAGTCACTCAGTCATGTCCAATTTTCTGTGACCTTGTGGACTGTAGCCTGCTAGGCTCCTCTATCCATGGGATTTTTCAGGTGAGAATACTGGAGTGGGTTGCCGTTTCCTCCTCCAGAGGATCTTTCTGATCCAGGGATTGAACCCGTGTCTTCTGTGTCTCCTGCATTGCAAGCAGATTCTTTACCCACTGAGCCATTGGAGAAACCCACATATATTCCTAGATATGATTGAATAAGGATCCTAAAAATTATCCCCAAAACTTTACAGCTTAAGCAACACAAATCTATTATCTCACAGTTTCTGTGGGTCAAGACTTTGAGAATAGCTTGTGTAGGCAGGTGTGTCATTATTTCTCATGAATTTGCAGCCAGATATTGGCTGGGGCTTCAAGTCATCTGAAGGCTTGCCTGGGGCTGGACAGCCTGCTACCAAGATGGTGCATTCACTTAGCTGGCTATTTGGTGTTGGCTGTTGGCAGGGGACCAGATGGAACTCTCTTTTAGTAGGCTGTTTGAATATCCATCCTCACAATATGGCAGCTGGCTTCTCCCCAGAGTGAGTGATCTGAGAAGAAGCAAAGCAAAAGTGAGAGTGATATTTTTGACATAGTCTCAAAGTTATATTTTACCACTTCTGCCATATTCTCTGAGTTGTACAGACCTGCCCTGATTCACTGTGGCAGAAAACTACACAAGAGTGATGAGGCAAGGATACTAGGGGTCATATTGCTTGTTGTCTATCATCATATAATACCCCTATCTTTTTTCTTTCTGCAAAAAAAAAAAGATGGCATTGTAATCAACATGCCAACTTACCAACCATATGACTAAGTCACCTTGGAGCAGATTCTCCAGCCCCAGTGAAGACTCTGATAACAATGCAATCCCCCCAAATCTGACAGTGACTTCATGAGAAATTCTGAGCCAAAAATGACTAGTTGAGACCCTCAAATTCCTGACTCCCAGAAACTGTGAAATAATAAATGGTCACTGTGTTAAGCTGCTAAGTGTCCGTGACTTGCCATTTTCTGAATCAGTATATTATGATCATCTTTGAACTATAAATAAATATAATTTTATAGCATCTTCTTAGGGGGGCAGTTGGAAATGTATGTTTGTGTGTATGCACATGTGGAGGTGATTTAGGTTGGTACCTAAACTAGCAGGCATTCCAGAATTGGGTAGGGACCTGATCAGATAGCTGTGGTCAGTGTTGCCCACCTAATATTCTCAGGCCTCTCTCTTTTAAAAATTATTATTTATTTATTTTTGGCTGCGCTGGGTCTTTGTTACTATGCGTGGGCTTTCCCCATTTGTGGTGCCTGGGGGCTACTCTGTTGCAATGCATGAATTTCTCCTTGCAATGGCTTCTTTTGTTGTGGAGCATGGTCCCTAGGGTGCATGGGCTCAGTAGTTGTGGTGCATGGGTTCAGTTGCCCTGAGGCATGTGGGATCCTCCCGGACCAGGGGTCGAACTTGTGTCCTGTTCATTGGTAGGCATACTCCCAACCACTGAACCACCAGGGAAGTCCTCCAGGCTTCTTCTTTAGAGCATATGAAGGGGTTATGGGCTTCCCTGGTGGCTCAGACCATAAAGCGTCTGTCTGCAGTGCAGGAGACCCGGGTTCGATCCCTGGGTTGGGAGGATTCCCTGGAGAAGACAATGGCAGCCCACTCCAGTATTCTTGCCTGGAAAATCCCATGGATGGCGGAGCCTGGTAGGCTACTGTCCGTGGGGTCTCAAAGAGTCGGACACAACTGAGCAACTTCACTTCAAGGGGTTATACTTTCCCACTCACCTGAATTAATGATGAGCCTATGACTTGCTTGGCTAGTGAAATGTGAAAGTGACAGATATGACTTCCAAGTGACCGCATTTAATTACCTGTGCTCAATTTTTGTTGTTTTAGGCCACTGACATGAGGGGCATTTTTGTTGTTGCAGCATAACTTAGCTTACCCTGACTAATACAGAGGCTAAGACAGAAGGTGATTCAGGTCTCCTTCAAGGCTGGACCAGGACCATCTGCTGTCAGGTCCCTTCCTTCTTCTTTCCTTGCTCTGCTCTGTGTCTCAGGGGCTGGGCTCTGCAAGCTGTAATTCACAGCTTTCCTATTCCCCTGGTGGAAGTTATGACCTTTTGGAAGGTGGGATGAAGGGAGAGGTTAAGGTATTTCTTCCCCTCCATTCTTCACTCAGGCCACAGCTCTAGTAGAAGCTACATCTTCTCTTTCCTTTAGCTCCTTCCACAAGTCTGGCTGTGGTTCCAGCTTCCATCAGCAGGAGACCCCAAGCTTGGGCTGTAGTAATATCACCTCTTCTTTCTGTCCTCCAGCTGAGGGGTATTGGTAACCCCCTGCTGTTGGTAATCTCTGCTTTCCTCACTATATCCTTTGGTTTCTCAGATTTTCCATCTTTTGGATAACTGATTCCCTGCATTAAAATCTCTTGGTTTCAAATACCCAGAGTGGCTTCTGTTCCCACAATTGGTCCCTAAATAATACCTGGACTCTGTGCTGGGACCTATAGAAAGACAGGAAATGCAGTGAAGAGTGGTCCAGATATGATGGGTCTGTCCCATGAGGATCCACACTCTGATGGGGAAGGCAGACTCATAGGGTGACTATGCCAAGCATGGGCAGTACAGAGCCCTGGGGGCTCTAACACAGTCTTGGAGGTCTGGAAAGACTGAGATCTGAAGGATAAACAGGAATTAAACATCAGGGAAGTTTCTGGTATTCCCAAGCTGTAAGGCAGGGGCCAGCCCCTTTGCTCATTACCATTAGTAGCATCAGTTGACAGGGTGGGGTTGGGCTGCCCCCTGCCCTCTCTGTTTCCTGGCACTGGTGCTCATTTTGCTTTCAGTGATTGATCACCAGTTACAACAATCTGGGTGATCTGGATCCAGCCACAAGCATTTCTGAGCACCTGTTGGCTCTGCAGATAAAGTGGCTCTGACTCCGAGAGGGATGTCGTCATCATGTTGATTGTTTGGCTTATTTAAGAAAATGCCTGGAGAATCTGGGGAGATTGGCCAGAGAGCCTCCATCTATCCGTCTTCTATTTTGTCATATGTGTTCTGAGCACCTGCTCAGGGCCTGGCCCTCTGCCTGGCTCTGGGGTGGAAGGCAGCCACACCATCAAGTAAGACACTTTTCCTTTTTTTCCTGAGGAACCCATAGTCTGATGGGGGAGGAAGCAACAACAGAGAAAATTATTACAATACATTTTTTCAAAAGCACATAAGGAATGAAAAGAAGGGAGCAAGTGACAGCTGAAGTTATCAGAAAAGCTTTCTGAGAGGAAGTAACATGGAACTGGGTATTGAGGCATCAGTAGGAGTTTGCTAGGGGGAGGAAAGTAAGCAATAAGGATATTCTAAGTGATGGAAATAGTACATACAAAATTATAAAGCTAAGGATAAAAAATGTTAAACATATTGCATTCAGTGATTTGTGATCTAAAGCGTAGGATGCTCAAAGTATTGGGTTCACGGCTGGAAGTGTATGAGAAGAGAGTAAGAAGGTAGGATAGATCAGATCATGAAGGACCTTGAATAACAAGTTGAACAGTTTGGATGCAATTATATTAGGAGATTAGAATGGGGAGGGGCTATATCCAGATCTGCATTTTGCAAAGACTAGTATGGCTGTTTAGTATGGATAAGATTTACTTACTTATTCAACCAGTATATATTGAGGGCTACCATGAGTCAGTTCTTGTTAGGTGTTAGCAGTAGCAGTGAACAAGAAAAACACCCCATCCTTCTTGAGTTTGATCTAGCAGGTATGTGTGCGCTCAGTCATGTCTGACTCTTTTGCGACCCCATGGACTGTAGCCCGCCAGGCTCCTCTGTCTATGGGATTCTCCAGGCAAGAATACTGGATGCCATTTCCTTATCCAGGAGATCTTCCTGACCCGGGAATTGAACCTGCTTCTCCTGCATCTCCTGCGTTGGCAGGTGAATTCTTTACCACTGAGGCGCTAGTGGAAGACCCCAATCTAGTGTAGGAGACAGATAATTAGAAAGTGTGTGTGTGTGTGTGTGTGTGTGTAGTGCTCAGTGCTATGAAGCAATATAAAAAGCAGCATAGCAGTGACTGCTGATGGCTATTTAGAGAGTCAGCAGCGGGTTTAGGGTGATCTGGGGGACAGGATCGGTGTTCCAGGAACAAGTTCCTTTGAGATTAAGTTACTCTCTGTGGCAGGAGATGGGATTGAATGGGGGACAGGTTGAAATTAATGGGAACTGAGGTGAATTAGGTGAGGGATGGGAGGTTTAGGAGACAGAAGGTGATACACTCAGGGTTGGACATAGCTAGTTGATGCCACCGGTCACAGGGATACACGGTGTGTTCACCTAGCCCTGATTTGTTTTTCTCCTGGACATATAGCTAGACTACATTCCCCAACCTCCCTTTGCAGTTAAATGGGAGTACAAATTGGGCAAGAGTGACATGGGTCCCTTCCAGGCCTGGCATCCAAAACCTCAAACATAAAATATGCATTAAAAAATTAAGTATTTATTTTTGTCATCGATGGGTCTTCATTACTGCATGGGCTTTCCTCTAGTTGCAGGGAGCAGGGGCTACTCTCTGTTGCAGTGCATGGGCTTCTCATTGCGGTGGCTTCTTTCGCTGTGGAGCACAGGCTCTAGGACTCTCAGGCTTCAGTATCTGCAGCGCGTGGGCTCCGTAGTTGCAGCTCCCCGTCTCTAGGGCACAGGCTCAGTAGTTGTGGCACATGGGCTTAGTTGCTCTATACCATGTGGAATCTTCCCTGACCAAGGATTTGTCACACAAGTGTATTTTGGGGGTAAGAGATTGAAACTGTGTTTCTTGCATTGGTAGGCAGATTCTTTACCACTGAGCCACCAGGGAAGCCCTAAACCCTCCCACATAATCTTCCATGCATTTCCTTTACTCACCTGAGAGCCAGAAGCTTAAGACCCAGTAGAAGGTCGGATGCCCTGAAACAGGTTTTCTGAACCATTGATTTGTGAACGAGACAATTCTTTGATGTCGGAGGACTGCCCTATATACTGTACGGTATTGAGTAGCAGAGGTTAAAGCGTCCACCTCCAATGCAGGAGACCCGGGTTCGATCCCTGGGTCAGGAAGATCCCCTGGAGAAGGAAATGGCAATCCACTCCAGTATTCTTGCCTGGAGAATCCCATGGACGGAGAAGCCTAGTAGGTTACAGTCCACAGGGTTGCAAAGAGTCGGACACAACTGAGCAACTTCACCTTCGATTGAGTAGCATCCCTGGCCTCTACCAATGAAATGTCAGATTTCCCTGCCTCCGAATTCAACAACCACAACCGCATCTATATGTTATCCAATGTCCCCATTTGGGAACCACTGTCCTAGAAGAGAAGACAGAAGCTCCCTGGGTCCCTGAATGACTGTGTGGAGCAGAGCTCACCCCGCTGATTCTCACTGGACTGGGGTGTGGATGCAAAATAAACCTTTATTGTGTTAAGCGACAGAGATTTGGGGGTTATTTGTTATAACAGCTTAACTTACCCTAATACACCACTCACACCTGGAGTTCAAATAGATCTGGGCTAGAGTTACATTCTTAGGAGTTATCATCAACCAAAGTTGTGAGAGAGCCTGAGGTTACCAGGATAGTGAGCTGAGAAAGGGCCTGAGGGTTGAGGATTAGGAAATTTGAGCATATAGCCAAAGGAGGAGAAGAGATTCCCCCAAAGAAGCTGATGGCAGGAGGTTGGAGGACATCCAGAAGAGGGTGGTTCCATGGATCCTGATGGAGGGAAGACTGGGAGCCCAGCAGGGAAGGCGGATAACAAAAGTTGGCTGGGGTTGCTGGCTATTCGGTGAATATTAAATCCATAGACTTAAGAATCAGGGAAAATAAGGAACAATCAATGTGGAACAAAGCCATCAAAATGTCAGGTATCTGGTCCCAGTCTTGACACCTTCCTTCATTCTGGTGGTAAACCACCTCCCTCTCTAAGCTTTGTAGAGCCCCCCATTAAAGACTATTCTTTCCAGATCTGCAGGATACATGGAGCAACATCTGTGTAAGGCTTTAATCTCTCCCACCATGCTCAGCCCAACCCTGGCCCCCACAGAAAGGTGTTGTATAAACAAAAAATATTGTCATTCCAAGATGCTGGGTAAGTGTTTGATAAAGATCAGAGGAAGGCCGGTACCCCTAATAGCCCCTGCAGTCAGAGGGGGAGGCCTCATTCCATCTTTGTGTTTCAAGAAAAGTTTGTAAAAGGAAGCCCTGTGGCAGAGGCTCACTGGGATGGTTTAACAAAATGAAGGAAATTCCCCATTTCCTGGTTGTAAGAAAATATGGGTGGGGCCATCCTTAAGTGAGCCGTTCACGGTGTCTGACTTTGATGTCAGATGAATGACAATGATCTCCAAGGCAGGAACACAATGTAATGAACTCACCCTGCTTTTCCATGAAAAACAAAACCACTGAAGGGGCCTTGAGTGGGAAAACAAAGGCTCTTTGAGTTGTGAGGCCTTGAGGAGGAAGACTTAGGGGTGTTCTCGAGCTGTGACTAATGGGGCATGAAGATACTGGACTACTGGGCCAAAGTAGGGGGTTCATGCTAGATTTCGTAGTGATGTCTCCATAACTGCTGTTTAGATTTAGTCTCAGTGGATGGCCTACTGAGTTTCTGGACCTAGATCTGAGTCTGTCAATATGGAGGTCAATACTAGAACGTCTGGACAGCTCAATACAGATGAGACTATGAGGGACCGTGGGAATTAGAGCTCCCTGGACATAGGAAATGTGCAATAAATGTTTGCAGCGCTGAAAAAAATAAATGGAGGTCAATAAGAAAGTTCGCAATCTCATGAAATAGTAGGACACTTAATTCCTTTATCCTTTCTTCCTTTTTCCCCAACAATGTTTATTGATGTTCCAGGCTCAGGGCTGAGCAGTGACATATGATGGTGAACACAGCAGGATGGGTCTGTTTTCGAGGAGGCTGATGCTTAGCTGGGAAGGCAGAGCATTTAATGAGCCACATGATGAAGTGTTAAGGGCTATGAGGGGGAAAGCACAGAGGGTGTGGTGCTCACAGGAGAAGCACGGGGTGGGACGTGGAGGCAGTGAATGTTGGGTAATAATCAAGTAGGCAGAGGGGACTTCCCTAGTGGTTCAGTGGTTAAGAATCCACGTTCCAGTGCAGGAGACATGGGTCCAATCCCTGGTTGGGGAACTGAGATCCCACCTGCTGCAGAGCAACTAAGCCCACGAGCCGCAACTAGAGAAGCCCGCACATGGCAATGAAGACCGAGAGCAGCCAAAAATTAAAAAATAAATAAATGAAATTTTAAAGAGACAGGCAGAAGTCAGGATTAACCCCAGAGAGAAAATCAGGTTCCAAAGACAGAGGAGGGAATGCTGCTTAAGCTTGGTTTTGAAGGATCAAGAGGAGCATGGGAGGAGGGGAGGCCTTTCCAGGCAGAGGGAACAGTGATGCAAAGCCATGGCTTTGAAAGAGTGCAGGTGGTGGCAACTACCAGTAACTCAGGACTGCTGGGGAAGGAAGTTCAGGAAACGACAGGAGAGGCGTCAGAACAATAAACAGGGTCAGATCAAGAAGGGTCTTTTAGACAAAGTGGTGAAGTTTGTTCTGAAGGCAATAAGGAGCCATTGAAGAACTGTGAGGAGGGAAGTGATGTGATCAGATCTGAGTTTTGGCAAACACACTCTGGACCCTGAATAAAGGACAGCTTGGAAGGGGACCTCATTCCATAGTTCATCAGGCACTCTATCTATCAGATCTAGGCCCTTAAATCTATTTCTCACTTCCACTGTATAATCATAAGGGATTTGATTTAGGTCATACCTGAATGGTCTAGCAGTTTTCCCTACTTTCTTAAATTTCAGTCTGAATTTGGTAATAAGGAGTTCATGATCTGAGCCACAGTCAGCTCCTGGTCTTGTTTTTGTTGACTATATAGAGCTTCTCCATCTCTGGCTGCAAAGAATATAATGAGAAACGCTGGACTGGAAGAAACACAAGCTGGACTCAAGATTGCCGGGAAAAATATCAATAACCTCAGATATGCAGATGATACCACCCTTATGGCAGAAAGTGAAGAGGAACTTAAAAAGCCTCTTGATGAAAGTGCAAGTGGAGAGTGAAAACGTTGGCTTAAAGCTCAACATTCAGAAAATGAAGATCATGGCATCTGGTGCCATCACTTCATGGGAAACAGATGGGGAAACAGTGGAAACAGTGTCAGCCTTTATTTTTCTGGCCTCCAAAATCACTGCAGATGGTGATTGCAGCCATGACATTAAAAGGCTCTTACTCCTTGGAATAAAGTTATGACCAATCTAGATAGCATATTCAAAAGCAGAGACATTACTTTGCCGAATAAGGTCCATCTAGTCAAGGCTATGGTTTTTCCAGTGGTCATGTCTGGATGTGAGAGTTGGACTGTGAAGAAGGCAGAGCACCAAAGAATTGATGGTTTTGAACTGTGGTGTTGGAGAAGACTCTTGAGAGTCCCTTGGACTGCAAGGAGATCCATCCAATCCATTCTGAAGGAGATCAACCCTGGGATTTCTTTGGAGGGAATGATGCTAAAGCTGAAACTCCAGTACTCTGGCCACCTCATGTGAAGAGTTGACTCATTGGAAAAAACTCTGATGCTGGGAGGGATTGGGGGCAGGAGGAGAAGGGGACGACCCAGGATGAGATGGCTGGATGGCATCACTGCCTCGATGGATGTGAGTCTGAGTGAACTCTGGGAGTTGGTAATGGACAGGGAGGCCTGGCGTGCTGTGATTCATGGGGTCGCAAAGAGCCGGACACAACTGAGCGACTGAACTGAAGTGAACTGGAAGGGGAAGACTAGAGAGATAAGTCTGGAGATGGCATCCCAGACAACTCCAGGGAACAGGTGTGTGGCTGAGGCTTGGGGTAACTGAGTTTCTTTTCTTGCTATTGCATATAAAAATAGGTAACCATGAGTCAGGTGGTTGCTGGATGGTTTAACAGTGGTCTGGGATTAGACTGGGTTCAAGAATAAATATATTGTTCAATTCCTCCAGTGAGTGATATGATTTGCATGCATATGGGGGTGTAAGCCTGGGCATTTCTGCCTAGAGGCACATGGAGGAAAGACTGACTTCAAAGGTGAAAGTAACCTTGGAGCAGTGAGCCGGGGGTGAGGAGGGGGTCTTACAAATTGAAACATCCAAAGGAGGTGGAAGCATAGCTGATTGGTTACAAGCATAAGTCCTGATGATGAACAGATCCAACCCTTGTCTTTTAATAGTTGTACAACTTTGAGGGAGCCCTTGTCCTCTTTCTGAGCCTCAGTGTTCTTCATCTGTGTAATGGGCATAGGTGTGGCATGGAGTAAGGGCTCATCTAATAGTTCCTGCAGGGTTTAGACTTGTGCAGTCTTGGGAAACAAGGTGTCCTTTTTGCTTTTCTTTGAGTTTCTCTTCATTCCATTCCTCAGTTTTCTAATGTCACCATAATCTTTTTTTTTTTTTTAATACCTTGCCAAATCTCACTCTCAAGCAAGTTGTAAATGAGGCCAGTGTATGTTCTTCTGTTGGTTCAGTGGGAACCTTTTCAGTCTGTCTCAGCCAAATTTCTCTAGTGAAATAAACCAATAGAGTATATGTGTGTGTATGTTTTAAAACATTTATGTTAAGGCATTGGCTCATACAGTCATGGGTGCTAGCAGGTCTATAATCTGAAGGGCAGGCCCACAGGCTGAAAACTCTTAGGCAGGACTTAATGCTACAGTTTTGATTCAGAATTTAGCACAGTATAGTAGAAAGTGTGTGGAATTTTAAAAAGGAACTGTGAATCCATGACCAGCTCACAACTCTGCTCAACAGAAATGGGATCATATATGCACCACGGGATGCACCCTAGGATGTTCTTAGCAGCAAATGACTTGAAACAACTTAAATACCCACCAACAGCGTGATGATGAATAGATTAATACTGGTATCATGTCTGTCTAGTGAAGTACTAGGTAGCAGTGAAAAAGAAATGCAGCTGCATCAGCTTGGATGACACACATACATCAGAGAAAAGTATCTGGACACAAAAGAATAAAGCTCTATGATTTCATTTGTTCAAAGTGCAAAGGTACCAGTTTAAAACTATAGGAACGTGGTCAGAGTAGGAGCCACTTATGGGAAGGGATAAGGACCAGGAGGGTGGGGCTGAGCCTAGTGATGAGGGCACTTGCAATGTCCTATGCTTCCATCTTTTAACTTTTGCCCTTTAAAAAAAAAAAAAAGTGGGGTATAATTGGTTTGCAATGCTGTGTCAGTTTCTGCTATACAACAAGCAAAGCAGCTATATGTATACATATAGCCCCTCCCTCTTGGACCTCTTCCCCTACCCCTCCATCCCACCCCTCTAGGTCACCAAAGACCATGCTTCCATCTTAATGGTGGTGACAGGGGATGTCCACTTTGTCAAAACTGAAGGGTTTCGATGTTAAAATGCATTCACTTTATTGTTTGTATGATTTTATTTTAATTAAGAGCTTGTATGAAGAATAGTGTTATGTTGGTAAGCCAAACACGTCTGGGGAACAGATCTGGCCCCCCAGGCTGCTAGGAGGAAATTCTGGTTTGTCATCTTGCCTCGCCGCTATCTATGTGGCTTCTGCTTCCTCCTCAACTGGTACAAGGAAAGGCATGTTCACTTAACAGATGGGGAAACTGAGGCTTTGGGTTTGTGGCTGACTTTCCTAGAGGTCACTCCAAAAGCTGTTGAACTGTATGCCATATACAGAGATGAATCAAACCTTGTTCAGACCCTCAAAGAGCTCCCACCATCTCAGTCATCAGCTCCTATCTGGCAGTGACTTTACCCTACACCCCCAACCCATTCAGGGGCATTTGGCAATACCTGGAGACATTTTTGTCACCACTGGGGCTGGGGGTGTGACAGGCATCCAGTGATAAGAGGCCAGGAATCCTAGGTGTGCCGTTCCGACGGTTTCGATGTCTCTTTACCTGGTGTTTGTTTCAAATCCCATTTGAATATTTTGTCCATTACAATCTAGATATTATTTAGAAATATGTGGATAAACTTGATGTTTGATCATCAAATGGATTTTGTATTTTTCCTTCATCTGAATCAGGGTTTATCAACCTCATTGCATTCCACATTTGGGGCTCAGTAATTCTTTGTGGTAGGGACTGGAGGTGTTTAGTAGCGTTCCTGGCCTCTTATCACTAGATGCCTGTCATACCCCCACCCCCAGTGGTGACAAAAATGTCTCCAGGTATTGCCAAATGTCCCTGAATGCGATGGGGGTGTAGGGTAAAATCACCCCCCGATAGGAGCTGCTGACTAAGATAGTGGGAACTCTTTGAGGATCTGAACAAGGTTTGCTTCATCTCTGTATCTGGCATGCAATTGTTGCTGTTTAGTAGCTAAGTCTTGTCTGACTCTTTTGCAACCCCATGAGCTGTAGTCCACCAGTCTCCACTGTCCGTGGGATCTCCCAAACAAGAATACCAGAGTGGGTTGCCATTCCCTTCTCCAGGGGATCTCCCCAACCCAAGGATCGAACCTGCTTTGGCAGGCAGATTCTTTACCACTGAACCACCTGGGAAGTCCACTTAATATTAGTCAGCTGAATACAAACCAAAAAAGCATGTCTATGCATGGTGTATGGTGTGGTCACCATGCCCAGAAAGCTGGGTGCAGTCACCTCACAGACCAGCTCTTGTGTCTCATCTCTGTTATTTCACACCTTCGTAGTCTTGGGTAAGTGATTAAACATCTCCTTACACAGGTTCCTCCTTTGTAAAGCTGGCATGAGAACAGTGTCTGTCCTTGTGGTTTTAGTGTGTGGGTTGAGGAAATAAGTAAGCCTGTGCATCACTGTGTGAATTCATTGAGAAAGCTGTTTTTATTGGGAACCAGGTGAGTGAGAACTGAGTGATCAGGTGAGTTGCAAATAAAACTCAAGTTGCGATTCTTGGCTTGGAAGAAAAGGGTACCAGTCCAGTGCTGAGTGGGACTTTGCACTTAAAGAGTCTTTATGCTTTGCAAAGGGCTTTTGTATTATTTTGCTCATTGATGCCCTGAGGTGAGACATTTTTGCCCCACGTGGCAGAGGAAGGAATGGAGGTCCAGGAATTTCAGGGAGTCAGCCAGGTCACTTAACTCAGCCTGCGTGGGCATCTGCCTGCTTCTTCTGAACATTACTGAATATGTACAGGGAGACATTGGAGGTGGACCCTGGGCCGTGGCAGGGGGGGAGGAGCCTGTCCTGAGTGGCAGCTGGGGAAACGGAATGTAAGGG
>SJYQ01000195.1:706164-723531 GCA_006410935.1 Redunca redunca | reverse complement strand
CAGGGCAGGCATCATTTCAGGACTCATGCCCCTACAGCTCAATACTTTTATATCTACTTGCTTATTACTACTGACAAAGTATCAACTAAAGTAATTCAATGAATTTGGTGGCTGAAGCAGATTCAGCGTCTTCTGAAATGAACACAGGTGAGTGTACGAGGGTGATGTGGCATCTTAGTCGGTGAGAGTCACCTCAAGGTGAGTTCAGATCTCCACCCATCTTTGTTACCCTTTTTTGCAAGGTGGTTGATGAAGTGAGGGCTCTCATCATCTCCACTCTGACGATTTCCCAGGCACAGTCGCTGTATTCCTTCTCTTGCAGGTAGTCATGGATGCCCTGGAAGTACCTCTTCACGGTCACAATGGGGCCTGTCTTTCCCAGTTCAGAGTCCTTCTCTTTCATCACGGGGCCCAGGCAGGTGTCCAGGTCATCCAGCTGCTGGTGGAGTCCAGTGCGGAGCTGCTCCAGGAGGGTGGTGTCCCAGGCAGCAGAGGAGCGCTCTGTGTAGAAGAGGTTGAAGCTCTGCTGGAGTATCTCGTGGAGCACAGAGATGGCCTGGTCCTTCTGGAGTCGGTTGCCCTCCACCATGTCCTGGGGAAGACCAAAGTCTTTTCTGTCCTGCAGACAGGAATGAGGGGAGAGTCTGTTCATTCAGGCCAGGAGCCTGAGGTTCTGCCTGGCATCCAGCATGAGTCTCCGAGATAGGTAACAACCCAGAGATCCTCCCGGGCCATAGCTGACCAGCACCAGGGCCATCAGTAGAGAGAGCAAGAAGGCCATGGGGAAGATGCGGCTGCTGCTGGGCTGGCTGAGATGGGGTCTGGGGGAACCTTCAGGTAGGTTCTCTGATGACGATCATTCTAAGCAAGGCTTTTAAATAGGGAAGACGGTACTCATTATCCGAAAATTTGTCTCTCACTTCCTGTTTATATTTTCATTTAGATATTTTCTGCTTGACCTAGAAAATGTAACCAATCTAAACTCTTAATTTTTATAATAGAAGTTTAATTTTCCCAATAAAATTTGGATTTGTCAATGTAAATGTATATCAATTAAATGAGAAACTAAATAAAGGCTGAAGTTATGTACGTATGGAAAGACTTACAGATGTGTACATAGTTATTATGTACAAATTTAGGTATAATATATATAAATATTCCTTTTGTTTATCTTATGTCAGGAACATAATTTTCCCTGATTCTTAATTGCATTTTCCCCTCGTTATCTTACACACAGGAATGCAGAGTCACTCAGGCCATATTGAAGTTTGTATTTTGTTTTCTGTCTCACAGAGGATAAGCTTGTAACTAAGGGTGAATGTACTACTCGGATGTTTCTGTTCTTTTGAGAGCATTCATTCAGGCTCCTGAGATTACATTTCACTGGGGCCACCAGGTCGTGAGAGTGGAATATCTTCTGCCATATCAGTAAACCAGGATGACACAGTCATCAAGAGTTTCCAGCCCTCCAGGGTGCTCAGGAAGGGGGAATACACCTGTGGGCTCAGTTCAGTTCAGTCGCTCAATTGTATCTGATTCTTTGCGAGCCCATGAATTGCAGCATGCCAGGCCTCCCTGTCCATTACGAACTCCCGGAGTTCACCCAAACTCACGTCCATTGAGTTGGTGATGCCATCCAGCCATTTCATCCTCTGTTGTCCCCTTTTCCTCCTGCCCCCAATCCCACCCAGCATGAGAGTCTTTTCCAATGAGTCAACTCTTCGCATGAGGTGGCCAAAGTTCTGGAGTTTCAGCTTTAGCATCAGTTTTTCCAAAGATCACCCAAGATTGATCTCCATTAGGATGGACTGGTTGGATCTCCTTGTAGTCCAGGGAACTCTCAAGAGTCTTCTCCAATACCACAGTTCAAAAGCATCAATTCTTCAGCACTCAGCTTTCTTCACAGTCCAACTCTCACATCCATACACGACCACAGGAAAAACCATAGCCTTGACTAGACGGACCTTTGTTGGCAAAGTAATGTCTCTGATATTCAATATGCTATCTAGGTTGGTCACAACTTTCCTTCCAAGGAGTAAGCGTCTTAAATTTCATGGCTGCAATCACCATCTGCAGTGATTTTGGAGCCCCCAAAAATAAAGTCTGACACTGTTTCCCCAACTATTTCCCATGAAGGGATGGGACCAGATGCCATGATCTTCGTTTGCTGAATGCTGAGCTTTAAGCCAACTTTTTCACTCTCCTCTTTCACTTTCATCAAGAGGCTTTTTAGTTCCTGTTCACTTTCTGCCATAAGGGTGATGTCATCTGCATATCTGAGGTTATTGATAGTTCTCCTGGCAATCTGGATTCCAGCTTGTGCTTCTTCCGGCCCAGCATTTCTCATGCTGTACTCTGCTTATAAGTTAAATAAGCAGGGTGACAATATACAGCCTTGACGGACTCCTTCTCCTGTTTGGAACCAGTCTGTTGTTCCATGTCCAGTTCTAACTGTTGCTTCCTGACTTGCATATATGTTTCTCAAGGGGCAGGTCAGGTGGTCTGGTATTCCCATCTCTTTCCGAATTTTCCACAGTTTATTGTGATCCACACAGTAAAGACTTTGGCATAGTCAATAAAGCAGAAATAGATGTTTTTCTGGAACTCTCTTCCTTTTTCCATGATGGCAAATGGTTGTTGGCAATTTGATCTCTCGTTCCTCTGCTACCAAATTGCAGCTAGTCCCTAAAGTGGACCCAAGGCAACTCAGGATGTGGAAAAAGTACAAGATGCAAGAAAATGCAAGGAAAAATGCCCCAGGAGAGCTGAGATGCAGGAAAGGAATGTTTTCACTGAGCACAGACACTTGCCTCCTCCCATACAAAGGAAAAGTGCTAAATTCCTTAACTTGAGTTAGCTGGTTTTCTTAAATTCTCAAAAATACTTTGATGTTCACACTACATCCCCTTTCTTGCAAATTCCTACATAACCTGACTTATCCCCTCTCCTCCTTGGGGCAATCTCTCAGGGTGAATTGAAATACTGCCTTCCGAATTCCCACCAAATAAAACATAACTTTCATCTTTTTAGTTGTCATTATTTCTTTATTTTTTAAAATTAACTTGTGTATTTTAATTGGAGGCTACTTACTTTACAATATTGTAATGGGTTTTGCCATACGTTGACATGGGTCACCCATGGGTGTACATGTGTCCCCCATCCTGAAACCCCCTCCTGCCTCCCTCCTTGTCCCATCCCTCAGTGTGGTCCCAGCACACCAGCCCTCAGAGCCGTGTCACATTCAACGCACCTGGACTGGTGATCTACTTCACATACAGTAACTTAGATATTTCAGTGCTCTTCTCTTAAATCATCCCACCCTCACCTTCTCACACGGAGTCCAAAATCCAGTTCCTTACATCTGTATCTCTTTTGCTGCTTTTCTTTCTGACTTATTTATTTCACTGTGTATAATAGGCTCCCGATCAACAGTCAGGCACAATATAGGAGACAGCATGGTTTCTTTCAACCTGATTTTTATGGTAGATCTAGAGTCTTCCACAGGCTGTGCCAATACCCCCACCAGGAATCCTGCTTCTTTTCTGATGCATGTACGTGTGAAGATTCTAATTCCAAGATAATTAATTGCCTATCCAGCACCACCTCACTCACAAGGTAGTTATCACCTCTAGTAGCACTTTTCCTCTGGGATAACAGTGTCCTCAACCAAACTCTGTGGGCCTCACCCATGAGGGCAGGCTAACCACATCCTGAGAACTTCAGAATTCTACTGTGGAGGGGCTTGTCTCTTTGTTTGCAAAATCATTCATCTTCCAGTATCCGCACCCTCTCCCATACAGTGTTTGTGTGAAGAAGTCGACTTCTCAGTGATGACTTCCTCTTCTCCTGATCTGTGTCCCCAGGTATCAAGTGTCAGCAGCCCTCAGATGCTGAGAGCTAAAGTGTGGAGAGCTAAGTAGGTGGAGGCATAATTCAATGGCAATTGTTACACCTTTGGTAGACAATTTTTATTTTGCCACTACAGCTTTTATCGTTAAAGTCTTTTACTGAAAGTGTTCAGGATTTGTTTTGCTTAGAATTTCTTTGTCGGTATATGGAATTCAGTGATGGTGTGATGTACTATTGAAAGCTTATATCACAGAATCAGTGCCCTACAGGTGTTCATTCAGTCTACATCCTTCTGTTGGGCTGACTTGTCGATGCATCTCTGTCTCGTGCTCAGAATGCAGAGCAGTGAGGCCCACATTTCATCCTAGGGTTAATACACAAGGAAGCAAAAGAATGGCAGAGGGCGTCACCATATTGTTTGTGATTTTTAAGACAAGAATTTTTTTGTTTCTCATTTCAACTTTCCTGAAAGGCAGTACTTGAGGGCTATTTGTGGGCAAAAATAAAATAAATATAATTTTGAAGTCCATGAGAGAGAATATAGACAAATGCCTTTTTTGCTGACGCTATGGAAAAGTGTAAGTTAAATCTAAAGAAGGTCAACCCAAAAATGGAAGGAGTCATAATATTTGAAAGTTGTCAAACAGTCTCAAACACAGCCATGTGCACATGCTAAGTCGCTTCAGGCATGTCTGACTCTTTGTGACCCTGTGGACAGGCTCCCCTGTCCATGGGATTCTCCAGGCAAGAATACCGGAGTGGGGTACCATTTCCTCCTCCAGGGAATCTTCTTGACGCAGGGATCAAACCTTGGTCTTTATGTCTCCTGGATTGGCAGGCAGATTCTTTACCACCGGTGCCACCTGGGAAGCCTCCACAAAGATGGCCAGGTGAGACCAAAAATTGTACATGTAGTCTTGCCCCCAAAAGGAGCCCCAAAGTGTTGAAGGAAGAAGAAAAGGAACAAAACTTATTTAACACATGAATTAGAGAGCCCTCTCCTTTGTCAGTTGGAGAGAAGCAATCTAAAGACTAGTCTGTAAATTGAGGCAGAGATTTGATAGATCTAGGTGAGATGGGAATACCAGACCACTTGACCTGCCTCTTGAGAAATCTGTATGCAGGTCAGGAAGCAGCAGTTAGACTTGGACATGGAACAATAGACTGGTTCCAAATAGGAAAAGAGGTATGTCAAGGCTGTATATTGTCACCCTGCTTATTTAACTTCTATGCAGAGTATATCATGAGAAACGCTGAACTGGAAGAAACACAAGCTGGAATCAAGATTCCCAGGAAAAATATCAATAACCTCAGATATGCAGATGACACCACCCATATGGCAGAAAGTGAACAGGAACTAAAAAGCCTCTTGATGAAAGTGAAAGAGGAGAGCGAAAAAGTTGGCCTAAAGCTCAACATTCAGAAAACGAAGATCATGGCATCTGGTCCCATCACTTCATGGGAAATAGATGGGGAAACAGTGGAAACAATGTCAGACTTTATTTTGGGGGGCTCCAAAATCACTACAGGTGGTGATTGCAGCCATGAAATTAAAAGACGCTTACTCCTTGGAAGAAAAGTTATGACCAACCTAGATAGGATATTCAAAAGTAGAGACATCACTTTGCCGACTAAGGTCCGTCTAGTCAAGGCTATGGTTTTTCCTGTGGTCATGTATGGATGTGAGAGTTGGACTGTGAAGAAGGCTGAGTGCTGAAGAACTGATGCTTTTGAACTGTGGTGTTGGAGAAGACTCTTGCAAGTCCCTTGGACTGCAAGGAGATCCAACCAGTCCATTCTGAAGGAGATCAGCCCTGGGATTTCTTTGGAAGGAATGATGCTAAAGCTGAAACTCCAGTACTTTGGCCACCTCATGGGAAGAATTGACTCATTGGAAAAGACTCTGATGCTGGGAGGGATTGGGGGCAGGAGGAGAAGGGGACGACAGAGGATGAGATGGCTGGATGGCATCACGGACTCGATGGACGTGAGTTTGGGTGAACTCCGGGAGTTGGTGATGGACAGGGAGGCATGGCGTGCTGGGATTCATGGGGTCACAAAGAGTCGGACACGACTGAGTGACTGAACTGAATTGAACTGAAGGCTAAACTGAAACCCTTTCCCACTCTCTGAGCAAACGTGCACACACACACACACACACACGCACACACACGCACATACACATCATGGTTAATTCCTAAATTAGAATTAGATTTCTTTAATACTTCTCTATTCTACCTAAATAGACATATCCCAGGCTATTGGTTGGCAACAGTTGTGTTCTCCTAAATCCCTTTATTTGTGTCTGTGTTCTCTCTTACTCCTGAGAAAAGTGGAAGGGATGTAAGAGCAGTTATTATTTAAAGGGAACAACAAATTTATAGCAAGGCTTTCAATAGGGAAAACAGTACTCATTTTCAGAAGTTTTCTCTCTCACGTCTATTTTGTGTTTTCATTTAGACATTTTCTATTTGGCCCAGAAAATGTAATGAATCTATACTTTTATTTTTTGCAATAGAAGTTCAGTTTTCCCACTAACCCTTGGATTTGTCACTCCAAATGGATATCAAATAAATGAGAAACTAAATGCTGACATTATGTAGGGATGGAAAGACTTACACACATGTACATACTTATGTACATGTTTTAATATATGTAAAGATTCCTTTTCTTTGTGTCAGGAACAAAATATTTCCTTGACTCTGAACTATATTTTTTCTCTCCTTAACTTATACATAGGAGGTCAGAGTCCCTCAGCCCCTATAGGTTTCTGTATTTTGTTTTCTGTTTCAATCAGAGCAGAGGCTTGTAAGTGTTAGTGCATGAGCTAATCAGGTGTTTCTGCTCTTTTGAGAACATTCATTCAGGTTCCTGAGGTTTCATTTCACAGGACCACAGGTCATGAGGAATGGAGTGTTTCCTTCCATATCAGTCAACCAGGGTGACACAGTCCTCAGAGTGTGCATCCGCACTGGCAACCCACTTCAGTACTCTTGCCTGGAGAATCCCAGGGATGGGGGAGCCTGGTGGGCTGCAGTCCATGGGGTTGCTCACAGTCAGACACGACTGAGCCATGTCACTTTCCCTTTTCACTTTCATGCATTGGAGATGGAAATGGCAACCCACCCCAGTGTTCTTGCCTGGAGAATCCCAGGGATGGGGGAGCCCGGTGGGCTTCTGTCTATGGGGTCGCACAGAGTCGGACATGACTGGAGCGGCTTAGCAGGGTGCTCAGGAAGGAGGAATCTACCCCTGGTCTGACAGCTACCAGATTGCTGCCACTCCCTAACGTGAACCCAAGGGAGCTCAGGATGTGAAAAAATGCAAGGTGCATGCCCCAGGATAGGTGAGACGCATGAAAAGAATGATTTCAGTGAGCTCAGACTCTTGCATCTTCCCATACATAGCAAAGTGCTAAATTCCTTAACTTGAGATGTCTGGTTTTCTCTACTTCATAAAAATACCTTTGAGGTTCAAACTACCTGCCCTTTCTTGCAAACTTCTATATAACCTGGCCTCTACCCCCACCTCCTTGGAGCACTTCTCTCAGGGTGACTTGAAATACTGTCTCCTGAATTCCTACGAAATAAAACATAACTCTTGACTTTTAGGTTGTGACTTTTTTCTTCAAGTCGACAGTCAGGAACAATACACTAGACATCACCGTTTCATTCCACTGTTTTTTCACAGTAGATCTGTAGTGCTCTACAGGCTGTGCCAATACCCCCACCAAATAAAACATAACTCTCGGCTTTTGGGTTGTGACTTTTTTCTTCAGGTTGACAGTCAGGAATAATACACTAGACATTGCTGTTTCTTTCCACCAGTGTTTTACTGAGAGATAAAGTGTGTTTCTGTCTATGTAGGTGGAGGCATGATCCAATTGCAATAGTTATACCTTTAGTAGACAGTTTTTATTTTGCCACTACATCTTTTTTATCGCTCAACTCTTTTACTTAAAGTGTTGACCATTTGTTTATCTCAGAATTTCTGAGTTGGCTATAGGGAATTCAGGGATGGTGTTATGTATTAATAGAAGCTTATATCATGGAAGAAAGTGACCTTTCCTTGTTCATGCGGTACATCCATCTGTTGGGCTGACTTGTCTATCCATCTCTGTCTCGTACTCAGAATGCAGAGCCATGAGGCCCAGGCTGTGTCAGGGAGAAATAGCCTTGTTTCTTTACTTACTCATGATGTTTCATTTTAAATTTAAATAACAACAAAAGATTTAAGACATACTTTACATAGTGATTTGCTGGTCAGAGTTTGTCTCTCTCCTCCTGGGTTGTGTTCCATTTCTTTTTTTTTTTTAATTTTACTTTACAATACTGTATTGGTTTTGCCATACATCAACATGAATCTGCCACGGGTGTACAGGGTTAATACAAAGGAAAATAAAAGAATGGCAGAGGGGCTTCACCAAATTTTCTGTGATTTTCAAGACTTGAGATAGTTTGTTTCTCCTTTCCACTTACTTAGAAAGCAAAACAATAATTGTTTGCGGAGAAAATAAAACATATGTATATCTGAACGTCATGAAAGTGAAGAAAGATAAGTGACTTTTCAGCTGACAAAATAGCAAAGTGTAAGTTAAATCTCGGAGAAGGCAATGGCAGCCCACTCCAGTACTCTTGCCTGGAAAATCCCATGGACAGAGGAGCCTGGTAGGCTGCAGTCCATGCTAAGGGTCAGACACGACTGAGCGACTTCACTTTCACTTTTCACTTTCATGCATTGGAGAAGGAAATGGCAACCCACTCCAGTATTCTTGCCTGGAGAATCCCAGGGACGGGGGAGCCCGGTGGGCTGCCGTCTATGAGGTTACAGAGTTGGACACGACCAAAGTGACTTAGCAGCAGTAGCAGCAGCAAGTTGAATCTAAAAAAACTCAGCCAAACAGTGGACATGTCATAATATTTGAAGGATGTTAAACAGTCACAAGACAGGCATGTGTGCATGCTGAGTTGCTTCAGTCATGTCTGACTCTTTGAGACCCAGTGGACAGCCTCCCCTGTCCATGGGATTCTCCAGGCAAGAGTACTGGAGTGGGTTGCCGTTTCCTCCTCCAGAGGATCTTCCTGACCCAGGGATCAAACCCAGGTGTCTTATGTCTCCTGCAGTGGCAGGTGGGTTCTTTAGCACCAGTGCCACCTGGGGAGCCCCCACAAAGACAGCCAGATGGGTCCAAAAATTATCCATGTAGTCTTGCCCCAAAAGTGTCCCCAAAGTGTTAAAGAAAGAAAAAAAAACAACAAAACTTACTTAACATACAGGAGAAGGAAATGACAACCCACTCCAGTTTTCTTGTCTGGAGAATTCCATGAACCGAGTAGCCTAGCGGGTACAGTCCATTTCAGTTCAGTCGCTCAGTCATGTCTGACTCTTTGCAACCCCATGGACTACAGCACGCCAGGCCTCCCTGTCCATCACCAACTCCCAGAATTCATTCAAACTCATGTCCATTAAATCAGTGATGCCACCAACTATCTCAACCTCTGTCATCCCCTTCTCCTCCCACCTTCCATCTTTCCCAGTATCAGGATCTTTTCCAAGGAGTCAGTTCTTCGCATCAGGTGGCCAAAGTATTGGAGTTTCAGCTTCAGCATCAGTCCTTCCAATGATTATTTAGGACTGATTTCTTTAGGTTAGACTGGCTGGATCTCCTTGTGGTCCAAGGAACTCTCAAGAGTTTTCTCCAATAGCCCAGTTCAAAAGCATCAATTCTCGGCCCTCAGCTTTATGTTCGAACTATCGCATCCATACTTGACCTCTGGAAAAACCATAGCCTTGACTAGACGGACTTTTGTTGCCCAAGTAATGTTTCCTGCTTTTTGATATGCTGTCTAGGTTGGTCATAAGTGACTAAAGGTCCACTGGAGAAGGGAGTGGCAAACCACTTCAGTATTCTTGCCTTGAGAACCCCATGAACACTGTACAAAGGGTATAGGCCATGGAGTCGCAAAAGGGTCATACTCAAATGAGCAACTGACATGTGTTTCACCTAGAAATTAGAGATCTCTGAGCGTGTTAATTCCCAGGCAGATTGATAAGAAGTCTGGGGTCCCCAAGGATGAGAGAGGGGTTTGGGGCTCTCCAAGTGGAGATAGGTTCTGGAGTTCCCAAGGAGGAGAAAAGAATAATCTTTTTTTCTACATTGCTTTGTTAGAAGCTTTCTCTGTCTCTTTTTATACTTTATTAAACTCTGCTATACAAAAGTTGTTGAGTGGTCAAGCATGGTCCCTGCTCCCAGAGCTAAATCTTCAGAGATCACGAATCCGACATTGTTCACCATAAGCTATCAGCCCTCTCATCCATTAACTGGAGGGAAGCAATCTAAGGACTGTAACGTGAAGCGGAAATGAGAGATCTAGTCTATATTGAAGCATTTCCCTGCTACTTAAACAGTGCATGGACACACACACACAGAGATACACACTCTCTCGCTCTCTCTTCCTGGTTTACTTCCTCAATTACTGAGTTCATTACCTTACTAGTTCTCAATTCTACCCAAGTGGGTACACCCAGGTTATTGGTTGCCGACAACTGTATTTTCTGAAATAGCCTTATCTGTGTCTGTGTTCTCTCTTACTACTGAGTCAAGGTGGAAGGTGGATGCAAGTGCAGTTATTATTCAAAGGAACATTGAGAGTTTTCTCCTGAAGTCAAGCGACCAGCCATGTACTGTTTAGGAAAGAGGTAATGCACCTTCAAACAGGAGCTATTTCCTCTGATTCCCGTGCATTTCCCTACCCAGCATGCCATGGCCAAGGCTCCAAGGGTGTTAAAGTAGGTAAAGCAAATGATGGAAGTGCAACCTTGGCCAGATGAGCAGCCTGCAAGCGAGAAACACATCCTGACCTTTCTCGCCACGCAGCTTCCTTAGGCCAAGACATGTCCTGCCTGAAGCTGGGAGTGTTTTCCTCTCTAAAATACGAAAGCTAAGGAAACAGGCTTTTTCAAGTTATTGCTGTCAGTTCTTTCCAGGAAAGGTCCTCCCCTGCTCTGAAGAAAATGCTAATAAGAAGACAGACTTCTGCCTAGAAGAGCAAGAAGCCTGTTCTACAGCCTCGATCAGTGTTCTAGTCCGTCTGGGCCAGTAGGTGGCACGCTTCCTCCGTAATTATTTTTAAAGCCTCCAGAGGAAAAGGGATCCTGCTTTCTAGGTGATTTTGGCCAAGGCTGTTGTTACAGTATTGTACCAAGGACATTCTCTCATTCCCAAAAGTATTCATCTCAAGAAAAACAATAACCTCTTACATAAGAGTTTCTGAAAAGCCTAGAACTTTGACTCAAACTTTTAAGAGGTGGCTTTGCACTGTCCAGGCTTCCCTTGTGGCTCAGACAGTAAAGAATCTGCCTCCGATGTGGGAGACCCAGGTTTGATCCTTGGATGGGGAAGATCCCCTGGAGNGACTGCATCCAACTTTCCATCATTCTAACAACATTCAAAATTAATGTGTTTTCATTTTCTTAAATGAACAACGTATTTTCCTTTAACTTTTAGACATTCCCCTGTGTTTACACTTGAACATAGCTTCACATGCATCTCTGTTCCTATCAAGTCTCTTGGGAGCATTTCCTGTGTTGATTAAAAGCAACAGTCCTAGTAAGAACTAGAAGTGAATAGTCACATCAGTGGAAGTTACTTTAAAGAGTTTGTTATTATTTTGGCTGTGCCACGTGGCTTAAGAGGCATTCGTTTCCTGACTGGGGATTGAACCCAGGCCCACAGCAGTGAAAATATTGAGTTCTAACCACTGAAAGACCAAGGAAGTCTCAAATTACTTTAAATTGTGCAGTTTTAGTTGTTCAGTTCTTCATTCAAGGATTCAGAGAAACTCTAAATTGCTTTAACATTATATATTTATTAAAATAAATGACTGTTGAAGAACTGAATGGAGTATGAAAGGGTCAAAAACCATGTAAAAATCATCTTAAAAGTAAGGCATAAATCCAATACATTTGAGACCCAAAATGATGAAGGTTAACATAATTTAAAAATTAATATAATCTCCTTTAACATAAAAGATTCTATTGATTGATTTCATACACAAACTCCATTATTACTTGGAAGAGGAAGAAAAACCTAAAATCAAATAATACTAAATACTTAATACCAGAACAAGGGCAACACAGAAGGGGGCCAATACAGAGCAAGAAAATATAATGTAGGAAAGAATTAGAGGTGGCAATGTTAATATCAACAAGATCTTTGTCATTAATATCAATATTCATACACTTAAGAATTCCAGAAATTAACAATGAGAAAGAAATTATTCATTGTGAGAAAGAAGTTCAATATACCTAGGAAACACATTGAATCTATAATTAAATTTTAAAAATACTTGATCTAAATTTCAAATGGTATGAAACAATGAGTAAAAAATATAACATTACATCAATGTGAACAGAAACACCGGAGCACTGAAGTTTCCCCTGAATGCTGTGCTTGAGCTGAGTCGCTTCAGTCGTGTGTGACTCTTCGGGACTCTGTGGACCACAGGCTGCCAGGCTCTTCTGTCCATGGGATTCTCCAGGCAAGAATACTGGAGTGGGTTGCCGTGCCCTCCTCCAGGGGATCTTCCTGACGCAGGCATCAAACTGGTGTCTCCTCTTGTCTCCTGAACTGGCAGGCAAGTTCTCTACCATTAGCACCGCCTGGGAGGCCCAGTACAATGCTACTAGTCTGTAAAAAACCATATATAAACTTCTAAAGAGAAGAATTGAAACTATGATTATGAGGAGGAAATGCGTGATTAACACTCTTGGGCCCTTAACCTAGAAGAGGAAATATAACTTGTTTCAAATATCTATAAACCATCCATGAAAATTACCATACATCAGACTCACAAAAAATATCCATAATTCCTCCAGGGGAGAAATATTTGTATAAGTTGTGTGCCCAGATCACAATGCCTGCAATTAATTTTAATATTATTTTAAAATGTAACATCATCTGATAAATTATGTAAAGTCAAAATTAAACCATAAATTTAGAAATTTTGTAAGTAATGGAAATTAAATCACTACACCTCAAATTTTCAGAAGCAAAGCTACACACTGAGGTGAATTCATATCCTGGAAATGTGAACTGAAACTAGATTGGCCTCATTCTTTAAAGTCAACAAGAATATTCATATACATTAATAGAAATAGTATAAGGAAATATCTGTCAAATGCCCACTTCTGAGTGACTGTGATTTGTCTGTCATTCTCTAGAGTACAGCTTGATTTTATCAAGAGAGTGGTAGTTGAGCTCATAACTCAAATACTCATCATCCCAGGGCTGCTCCTGAGAACAGTCACCATGCATGCCGCGGGCGTGCTCGCCACACAGCATGTTAACAAGACTGCAGCGGAGAGTATTTTCAAATGTGGACTCCAAAGTGAAGACTTCATAAAATTCATCATCTTGCTGTTTCACTAGGGATCTTCTTACGTGAAACTGTCCTTTTTTCAAACTTCAAGTATATTATACTTAAAACAGGACAATCACTAGGCACTGAGGGGCCACTGCTTTGATCCACACCACAGCACTGGAGTCTTGCCCAGCGCTTCATCTGTGCCACCAGTAGAAGTTCTTCCTGTGGTGAAAAAGACAGATACGACCTTGATATCACTATAATAATTACTGTACCTCATGCATCCCTGTAGAGTGTCCTGGGGGTCTGCAGGGGCCCACAGACCACACTTTGCGAACTGCTGGTTTCAGGAATTTCCCTGCACCTGCTTTGGTCCGAGTGGCTCTGTAGCTTTAAGTTTGCAAGTAATTTCCTTGATTCCTAAGATAAAATCTAACATCATTCGAGTCTATCGCTGAGCCCTTTTCCATATCTCCAGGGTCATGCCATGCCATCCCCTACATGCATCAGTACACTCTACCGACTCCGGTCTTGTTCACGCCTTTAAAAGCACCAGAGCCATTCCTGCTGCAGGGATACTCTATATGCTGTGCTTTGTTGTGTATTATTATTTTTTTGTTTTGCTCTTCATGAGCTACTTGACAAATTCATACTCATTCTTCAAGTCTCATACTTCAGATTACTTCCCTGGGAAGACTGCTGCTGCTGCTGCTAAGTAGCCTAAAGGTGTTCTAAATGAGCTTCCCAGGATACTCACCGCCATCAGCATTTGATACTTCTTCTGTGTACCCCAGGGCCCAAATGTAAAGACCTAATTATCTTCTACCTACTTCTTTCATGGCAATGTCCTTGCTCCAGTGTGAGCTCTGTGAGGTCAGGGCCTCTGCCTCTCATACTCAAGACTCTCTCCACAAGGCCCACAAATAAGGGAACGAACTGCGCAGCATCTTTCTGTATGTAGTTTTACAGCATTAGGCCTCTGGGAAAAGATTCAGAAGGAAGAGGAAGAAACATGTCTTCAAACAAATTCCTTGAGTAAATAAAAGGTACATTTTTATTAAAGAAAATTATATATTTTTATGGAATGAATTGGAAAAGGAAATGGCAACCCACTCCAGTATTCCTGCCTAGAGAATCCTGTGGACAGAGGAGCCTGGTGGGCTGCTGTCCATAGGGTCGCATAGAGTTGGACACGACTGCAGCGACTTAGCATGCGTGCATGTAATAAATAGAACATAGAAATGCAAGGAACATGAAAATAAATAAATTAAAATAAATAAATGAATTACATTCATACAAAAGCATGTTATTCCATGAGATTCAGCCACAGGGCATGAGATATATTTCCTCTAATTCTAAAAGCAGCTGGTATTAATATTCTCAACATTAATGCCAATATCGATTGTCACTCGAACTCTTTCATGGCTGAGGCAGAAATCAGAGTTTTGGAAATGGCTGAACAATGAAGAGTCTGAGCTAGGACATGAGTCACTGAGGATCAGGTTCCTTCTCACTTCCTGAGTTCTCTTAGGAACTTGTTGACACAGAAAGCGCCTCGTGATTTCCACTCTGACGGTTTCCCAGGCGCAGTCGCTGTAATCCTTCTCTTGCAGGTAGACACGGATGCCCTGGAAGTACCTCTTCACGGCCAGGGTGGGGCCCGTCCTTCCCAGGGCAGAGTCTTCCTCTCCCATCACCTGCCCCAGGCAGGCGTCCAGGTCGTCCAGCTGCTGGTGGAGTCCAGTGCGGAGCTGCTCCAGGAGGGTGGTGTCCCAGGCAGCAGAGGAGCGCTCTGTGTGGAAGAGGGTGAAGCTCTGCTGGAGCATCTCATGGAGCACAGAGATGGCCTGGGCCTCCTGGAGCTGGCCACCCTCCACCGTCTCCTGAGGGAATCTGAAGTCTTTCCTGTACCCCAGACCGGAAAGAGAGAGATTGTGTTTATTTGATCCAGATGTGAAGGTCTCCTGCTTTTCCAGGTCAAGGCTCTGAGGCAGTTCATGGACTCAGAGGATCAGATGGGGTTAGAGACGAGCCTCATCAGTGTCATCATTGAGGAGATGAAGCACCACTGGTCAATTCCACAAGGTAGCATTCCAGTTGAGATGAGCGATTGTGAGCTTTGTTTCATCTTCATTGCATCTAAGGATCTTCTGCTGTGCGCCTCTTAAATATTAAGTCCAAAATTTTCACATTCTGAGTTTACCCAGATTCATGTACTACCTCATTTTGGGCTTGCCTTTCACTTCAACAGCCTGGAAATCTGTCATGAGTTTCTGCTCTTCTGTATCCTTACATTGAAGGAAAATGTATTCATTAAAAAAGTAGATGTTCTAATTCAATGGAATGCTTATCATCTCACTAACTTTGAACTAGTGATATATTAAGAGTTATTGGATCTTTCTTCCTGATGCTAAGATCAACTTTTAGGGAAACTTTGTTAGACTTCTTTTTCAAATCTTCTTTTGCTGCCTCTGCATATTCCTCTTGAAAGACTTGATCAGATGTGAAAAATATCTGAGCTTTATATGCACGGATCTCACCTTCTTCTCTGCAGCAGAACTTTTAATTTGCCAATTTTGGTTTTATTTACTCTCCATAATTGAGAAAATTACTAAACATTTATTATGTGCCAATCACTATGCTGAGGTTGTTACAGAGTCCAAGTGGCTCTCCTTGCAGCAGGGGAAATCAATTAATCCAAGACGAGGTATTGGGATTAGGAAAGGACTTTATTTGGGAACAGGCTGACTGAGAAGATGAAAGGCTAGTGCCTCAAAATAACCATCTTGTGGGGTCCTGGATGTGAGATTCTTTTATGAATCAGAGTTGGGGGGAGGTGAGGAAACAAAGGAAAAGGACTTTTATTTCCTGAAAATATCTCCCTGAATAGCATATCTATCTGTGATTCTGGCCTTCCCAGATGCGAATTTCTGGGACAAAAAGAGTTGAAGTCACAGAAGCCGATCCAGTGTAAATTCAAAATTAACCCTTCCTGGTTACAAACTAAGCCTATACCAAGATGATGAGTCCTCCAAAGTCACTCTCATGAAAATAAAGTGTCAAAGAGTGTGCCTTTCTTAGCCCAGGCCATTGTCCTTGCCATGTCAGGGAACCCACTTTTCTCTTAGGTACTTTTATACAGTTTTCATATTGCTGCCTCTTTTTGACATTTGTATTTAAGTTTGTAAACGCTGTGCTAATGCTCCTACAATCTTTTCTATTTCCACTTTGAAGTTTATTGCAAAAACGGAACAGAAGACGTAAATGAATGGAACAGTTAATGTATTTCCTCCGTGATATTTCACGAGATCAAAACTTTCCACTCATTCAACATTCCTAGAAAGTAAAAGTAAGCAGTGAAGGAAGAAGTAATGCACACTAGGAAAACTGATCAACCACTTGTAAAAGAATGAAACTAGAACACTTTCTAACGCCATACACAAAAATAAACTCAAAATGGATTAAAGATCTAAACGTAAGACCAGAAACTGTAAAACTCCTAGAGGAGAACATGGGCAAAACACTCTCTGACATAAATCACAGCAGGATCTTCTATGACCCACCTCCCAGAATACTGGAAATAAAAGCAAAAATAAACAAATGGGATCTAATTAAAAGCTTCTGCACAACAAAGGAAACTATAAGCAAGGTGAAAAGACAGCTTTTGGAATCGGAGATAATAATAGCAAATGAAGCAACTGACAGACAACTAATCTCAAAAATATACAAGCAACTCATGCAGCTCAATTCCAGAAAAATAAACGACCCAATCAAAAAATGGGCCAAAGAACTAAATAGACATTTCTCCAAAGAAGACATATGGATGGCTAACAAACACATGAAAAGATGCTCAACATTACTCATTATCAGAGAAATGCAAATCAAGACCACAATGAGGTACCATTTCACACCAGTCAGAATGGCAGCGATCCAAAATTCTACAAGCAATAAATGCTGGAGAGGGTGTGGAGAAAAGGGAACCCTCTTACACTGTTGGTGGGAATGCAAACTAGTACAGCCACTATGGAGAACAGTGTGCAGATTCCTTTAAAAACTGGAAATTGAACTGCCTTATGACCCAGCAATCCCACTGCTGGGCATACACACCGAGGAAACAAGAATTGAAAGAGACACGTGTACCCCAATGTTCAGC
>SJYQ01000195.1:676581-694701 GCA_006410935.1 Redunca redunca | reverse complement strand
ATGGACGTGAGTCTGAGTGAACTCCTGGAGTTGGTGATGGACAGGGAGGCCTGGCGTGCTGCGATTCATGGGGTTGCAAAGAGTCGGACAAGACTGAGCGACTGAACTGAACTGAACTGATGATATACTAAATTTTTGCATTATAAAAACTTTCAAATAAGTCAAGGCAAGTTACTAAATTAATATAAATGGGAACAAGTTTATCGGTCTAATGTCTGAGAAAAAGCATGTGGGCTTTAAGATGATCCAGTGTATAAATTATTTATTTGAAAATAGAGGAAAAACAATACCATGAGGTCATTTACTGCTGCCAAGTCAAATGTTTGAGAGAGAAAACAGTTTAGATCAAATATTTGAGCATTTTTTTAGTGTCTGTTATTTTAATTTAAAACATTTTAGAGATAAAATTCAGATAACTAAAATCATCATTTAAAATAATACAAATAAGTGGGTATTTTTGTATGTTCATACATTGTGTAACCACGATGTTGTCTAGAACATTTCCATTGTCCCAAAGAGAAATTTTGCACCCATTAGCTGTCAGTGGCAGTTGCTTCCTCTTCCGCATCCTGGCAACCAGTAGGCTCTTTTGTGTCTCTGTGGCTTTGCCTACTGGGAATCTTTTGGGTAACTGGGATCATACAACATACAGCTTTTTGTGTCTGGCTTCTTCCACTTAGTATAATGTTCTGAGGTTCATCCATGTTGTAGCCTGAATCAGTGCATCATTCCTGTTAATGGCTGAACAATATTTTACTGTCTGAAGCATGACAGGCAGTGTATCAGAAAACACAGAGCAAAAACACATCAGGATGATCTTACTGAAATTTCTAAAGATCTTATAATAAACATGGACATTTATGATTTACAAATATTTCATTGTATGCATACACAACTCATCATTTGATAGACATCTGGGTGGCTTCCACTTTTTGGCTATTGTGAAGGGTGTTCCTGTTAGTATTCATGTGCATTTTTGTATGGACATATGTTTTCACTTTTCTTGGATATATATATGTGTAAGAGTGGAATTGCAGGGACTTTGAGCAACTATGTTCCTCTGTCCATGAGATTTCCCAGGCAGGAATACTGAAAGGGGTTGCCATTTCCTTCTCCAGGGGATCTTCCTGACCCAGGGATTGAACCTGGGTTTCCTGCATTGCAGGTGGATTCATTTCTATCATACTTCCACAGGTAAATGATATCATCTGATATTTTCTTCTTTCTGACTTAATTCACTTATCATGATAATCTCTAAGTCCTTCCATTTTTCTGCAGATGGAATTATTTTATTATTTTTATTGCTGAGTAGTGTTCTATTATATGTATATGTATACCACATCATCTTTATCCATTCATCTGTCCATGGACACTTAGGTTGCTTTGATATCTTAGCTATTGTGAATGGTGCAGCAAAGAATGTTGGGGTGCAGGTGTTGTTTACAGTTATAGCTTTCTGCAGATGTACATTCAGGAGCAGGATTTCTGGATCATATGGTATCTGTGTTTTTAGGTTGAGGAACCTCCACAGTGGCTGTTACCAGTTTATATTCCCCCAAGTGGCATAGGAGGTTTCCCTTTTCTCCAGACCCTCTCCACCATTGACTATTTGTACCCTTTCTGATGATGCTCACTCCAAGTGGTGGGAGGTGATCCCTCATTTAGTTTTGATTTGCATTCATCTAATAATGTGCTATGGTGAGGAACTTTGTATGTGCATTTTCCCCAAACAATCTGAGTAAAATGTACCTGTTGAAATTGGCTTCTTGAAAGCCTACCCTGTTTCCAGGTTCTATCCAATTCCTACCCCAAGGCTTTTCCTAAAGGCAGGTGTCATTTACAGCCCCTCAGGCCTCTTCAACATTGTTTCCATAAGCACTGGTTTTAAAATTGTTGTTATGGGAAATGGCCACAGGGAGCAGACTTCATTTCCAACTCTTATTCCAGCACCACAGCCTTCCTGAAAGACTGGTTCCTAGATTGTCAGTGAGTGTGGAATATGCATAACATCCAAGGGCTTGTGTGCCATGCCTTCCTCCCCATTACTCTCACCGCCCCAAAGCAATCTCCCCATACAACAAAACCCAAGCCCTGCAAATCTGCAACGCTGAGGGTGCTGTCTTCCACACGTGCAGGACTCTGAGGAAACAGGCTGGAGCTAGGAACCACGTCATCTGGACAGGCGAAGACCAAGTGACTCTTCACCTCTTCCATTCCAAAGGTCCTGCGTTGTTTGGTTGCAAGAGGGTTGGTATAGACCTGGACAGTTGAAGTGGGTTTGGAGGTTGTGGTTTCATCCTGAGGGGAAAAACACTACAGTTCAGCAGGCGGTCAACAGACTGGTTCAAAATTGGGAAAGGAGTACATCAAGGCTGTTTATTGTCAGCCTGCTTATTTAACTTATATGCAGAGTACATCTTGAAAAATGCCAGACTGGATGAAGCACAAGCTGGAGATTGCCAGGAGAAATATAAATAACCTCAGATATGCAGATGACACCACCCTTATGGCAGAAAAGCAAAGAGGAACTTAAAGAGTCTCTTGATGAATGTAAAAGAGGAGAGTGAAAAAGCTGGCTTAAAATTCAACATTCAAAAAACTAAGATCATGGCATCTGGTCCCATTACTTCATGGCAAATATATGGGGAAACAATGGAAACACTGACAGACTTAATTTTCTTGGGCTCCAAAATCACTGCAGATGGCGACTACAGCCATGAAATTGAAAGATGCTCCTTGGAAGGAAATCTATGACAAACCTAGACAGCATATTAAAAAGCAGAGACATTCCTTTCCCAACAAAGGTCCGTATAGTCAAAGCTATGGTTTTTCCAGCAGTCATGTATGGATGTGAGAGTTTGACCATAAAGAAGGCTGAGCACTGAAGAACTGATGCTTTCAAACTGTGGTATTGGAGAAGACTCTAGAGTCCCTTGGAAATCAACCCTGAATAGTCATTGGAAGTACTGATGCTGAAGCTCCAATACTTTGGCCACCTGATGTGAAGAGCCGACTCCTTAGGAAAGACCCTGATGCTGGAAAAGATTGAAGGCAGGAGAATAAGGGGATGACAGAGTGTGAGATGGTTGGATGGGATGGCATCACCGACTCAATGGACATGAGTTTGAGCAAGCTCTGAGAGATGGCAAAGGACAGGGAAGCCTGGTGTGCTACAGTCCATGGGGTCGCAAACAGACACGACTGAGCAACTGAACACAGCAACAGCAGTATCTCATTTGTTGTACAACCTTCTCAACTCCCTCAAGCCCAGGACAATCCAGACTTAGGCCCCAAGGTTCCTCAGGCTCCAGGGATGTGACAGGAGCCCGGGTCACTGAGGTCTGAAGGGAATATAACAGTTATTTAAATTTAATTGGCAAATGAATGTTTAATTCTATTGGAGAATACTTGATTTCCAATATTGAGTTTGTCATAGGTGTCTAGCAATTTGATTCAGGTGTATATAGATAATATCAAGTCTTTACTGGGGGCTTTGCCCCAGTAGGGTTTTACAGGGTATTGACCTCAGTTCCCTGTGCTAGATGGTAGGTCCTTGTTGATGATCTAGGTTCGTATATTGAAGACTGCGTGTGTTAATCCCATGCGTGCTGCATGCTAAATTGCTTCAGTCCTGCCTAGCTCTGTGCAACTCTTTGGACTGTAGCCCACCAGGCTCTTCTGTCAGTGGGATTCTCTAGGCAAGAATACTAGAGCGGGTCACCATGCCTTCCTCCAGAGCATCTTCCCCATCCAGGATTTAACCTGCATCTCTTAACATCTCCTGCACTGGCAGGCAGGTTCTGTACCATTAGCACCACCTGTTAATCCCAAGGTCCTTATTTAACTCTCTTTCCCAATGTGACCCCTTCCATAATACTAAGTGACTTTTCTTAGTCTGTATCTGTCTTGGAAATAAGTCCTTGTATATCACTTTTTTAAATTGCACCTACTGCTGATATTATATGATATTTGATTCCTCTATCTGAATTATTTCACGTACTATCATCATGGCTAGGTCCTTCTTTGCTGCTGAAAATGGCATAGTTTCATACTTTTCATATATACTTGAATATGTGTACCACATCCTCTTTTTCCTTTCATAACTCCAGGGACATTTTGGTTGCTTCTGTGTCTTGGCTCCTGGAAACAGAGCTGCAAAGAAAGCTGGGTGCATGTATATGTCCCAACTACTGTTTGATCTGGATGTACACTCCAGTGTGGGAATGCTGGATCATAGCATATCTGCATAGGTTTTTAAGAAACCTCCATGCTGTGCTCCACAGTAACTGTTAGCTATCTGCATTCCCAGCACTGCTCAAGGAGGGTTCCTGTTTTGCAGGCCCTCTCCAGCACTGACTGTAGACTTTTTGATGATGGCTATTCTGGTGGATAGAAGGTGATACACATCATAGTTTTCATTTCCTTTTACTAATAATGTGCAATATGAGCATTTTTTGTAGTGCATTTTTTTCTTTTTAAACAGTGTGAGTAAAATTTACCTGCTGAAATTGGCTTCTTAAAAGCCTGCCCAGTTTCAAATTCTTATTTGATTACTCACCCCAGGCTGTTTCTAGATGGCAGGAGTCATGTATACCCATGAACTCTGATTTTACACTTGTTACAAGCAACAGCCACAAGGCGGCAGCATTTCTGTATGCCACACACTGGTTTCTGGGCAAGGAAGCTGAGTGCAAGTGCTGTTCCTGAGTTGTAAATGGGCATGGGTTGTGCCAGAACAGACACCCATTGGCTTGTATTTCAATCCTTCTTCCTGATCATTCTTCACTTCCCCACCCCAGACAAATCCCAAGCCCTCCAAAACTGCCCTGCTAGGGTGTCGTCATCTGCAAGTGGGTGACTCTGGAAAGGAGGCTGGTGGTATGAACCCCAACAATAGGAGATGTGCAGATTCGATGCCTTTTTAAGGTCTTTTACCCCAAGGGGACATCCTCCTTGGTGTTCCGTAGGCTTGCTGTAGCTGTGCAGGGCCAGCCCAGATCTGGAGAATGAGGTCTGACCCAGAGGGGACACACTTCAGGGCCAAAGGAGGCTCATTTGCTGGCACTTCCTTCTCAGCTCCCTCAGATGCAGGACGACCTAGCCAGGATGGTCCGGTTCCAAGGCTGCTCAGGCTCCAGGTCTGTGACAGCACCCCGGGTGCCTGAGGTCTGAGGTGAATACAGCAGTTATTTCATTTTATTTGTCAAATTATTTTTTATTTTCTTTTTAAGTATGGTTGATGTCCAAGGTCGAGTTTTTTACAGGCGTCCAGCAACTTGATCCCAGTATATATAGATGAATATCCATTCTTTTTGGGGGGCTTTGCCCCTATAGCATTTTACATTACATTTTACAACACAGCTTCCCCAGTGGCTCAGTGGAAAAGAATCCTCCTGGCTATGCAGGGGACACAGCAGAGGTGGGGCCAATCCCTGGGTCAGGAAGATCCCCTGGACCTAGAAATGGCAACCCACTCCAGTATTCTTGCCTGGAAAGTGCCATGCACAGAGGATCCTGGTGGGCTACAGTCCATGGGGTCACAGAGAGCTGGACACGCCTGAGCAGCGTCGTGTTGAGTCAGGTTCACTCTGCTATATAATAGGTCCTTATTGAGGCTCTAGGTTTCTGATAAAGAGTGTATATATTAATCTCAGCTTCCTGATCTAACTCTTCTTCATGATGTGACCCCTTCTGTAGCCCTAAGTGACTTTTCAAAGTCTGTGAATCTATTTCCTTTTTGGAAATGAGTTCCTTTCTGGCACGTTTTAGATTCCACCCATCAGTGACACTATACAATATGTGTCCTCCTCTGTCTGACTTAATTCACCTGCTATGATCATAGCTAGGTCCGTCTTTGTTGCTGCAAATGGCTTTGCTCCCTTCTGTTTGGTGGCTGAGGAACATTCCTTTGCTTATGTGTACCACACCTACTTTTCCCTTTCATCTCTCCAAGAACTTTCTGGTTGCCTACAAGTTTAGCTTTAAAATAGTGCTGCAGTGAAGGCTGGGGTTCACGTGCCTTCTCCAATCACAGTTTGATCCGGATGTAGCCCAAGTGTGGGATCGCTGGGTCACAGGATAGCTGCATCTTCAGGATTTTAAGGAACCTCCATTCTGTGCTCCTCAGTGTCTGTAGCAATTTCCATTCCCAGCACTGGCGGAGGGTTCCCTTTTCTGCAGGCCCTCTCCAGCGTTGACTATTTGTAGACTTTTTGATGATGGTCACTGTGGTGGGTAGAAGGGAATACATCTCATAGATTTCATTTTCCTGTCTGTAATAATGTACGATATGAGGAAACATGTATGTGCGATTTCTGTTTTTGAAGAATGTGAGTAAAATGTACCTGCTAAAACTGTCTTGTTGAAAGCCTGACCTTTTCCAGTTCTTATGCAATTACTGCCCCCTCCCCCAGGACACTTCCTGAGGGCAGGAGATTTTACAGTTCACAGGCCTTGTGAGTTTTAAGCGTCCCTGAAACCCTCCTAGTTTTATAGCTGTTACACAACATGGCCACAAGGCGGCAGCATTTCTTTGTGACTCACTGTTTCTTGGGGAACCACAGCGGAGTGCAAGTCTTGTTCCTGGGCTGTACCTGGACATGGAACGTGAATCTGTTTGCTTTTTGGAAATGAGTTACTTTCTGGCACATTTTAGATTCCACCTATCAGTTCAGTTCAGTTCAGTTCAGTCGCTCAGTTGTGTCTGACTCTTTGAGACCCCATGAATTGCAGCACGCCAGGCCTCCCTGTCCATCACCAACTCCCGGAGTTCACTCAGACTCATGTCCATCGAGTCAGTGATGCCATCCAGCCATCTCATCCTCGGTCGTCCCCTTTTCCTCCTGCCCCCAATCCCTCCCAGCATCAAAGTCTTTTCCAGTGAGTCATACTATAAATTTATCTTCCTCTATCTGACTTAATTCACCTACTATGGTCATGGCTTGGTCTTCCTATGTTGCTACAAATGGCATTATTTCATGGTTTTGATGGCTGACTAACCTTCCATTGCATATGTTCACCACATCTACTTTTTCCTTTCAACTCTCCAAAACATTCTGGTTGCCTCCAAGTCTTGGATCTTGGAAACTGTGCTACAGAAGGTTTGGGTACATGTGTCTTCTCCAACAATAGTCTGATCTGGATATAGCCCTAGTGTGGGAACCCTGGGTCATAGGATATCTGCGTCTTCAAGGGTTTTAAAGAACCTGCATGCTGTGCTCCACAGTGTCTGTAGTAACTTCTATTCCCAGTACTATTGGGAGAGGATTCCCTTTTCTGAAGGCCTTCTCCATCATTGACTGTTTGCAGACTTTTTGGTGATGGCCATTGTGATGGGTGGAAGGGCATATGTCTCATTGCAGATTTCATTTTCCTTTCTCTGATAATGTGCAATATGAAGAATTTTGTACGTGCATTATTTGTTTTTAAAGAGTGTGTATAAAATGTACCAGATGAAATGGCTTTCTGAAGGCCTGCTTGTTTTCATATTCTTATTCGATTTTCACCCCAAAATTGCTTCTTGAGGGCAAGAGTCATTTACAATCCTTAGGGCGTTGTGAAGGCAATGGCACCCCACTCCAGTACTCTTGCCTGGGAAATCCCCTGGACGGAGGAGCCTGGTGGGCTGCAGTCCATGGGGTCGCTAAGAGTCAGACACGACTAAGCGACTTCATTTTTACTTTTCACTTTCACTTCCATGCATTGGAGAAGGAAATGACAACCCACTCCAGTGTTCTTGCCTAGAGAATCCCAGGGACGGGGGAGCCTGGTGGGCTGCCGTCTATGGGGTTGCACAGGGTTGGACACGACTGAAGCGGCGGCAGCAGCAGCAGCAGCAGCAGCAGTGCGTTGTGAGTGTAAAGTTCCTCTGAGCCCTAGCTTTAGAGTTGTTACACAAAATGGCCACAAGGCAGCAGCATTTCTGTGTGCCCCACTCTGGCTCTTGGGGCAACAAAGCTGAGTGCAAGTCCTGTTCTTGGGTTGTAAATGGTCGTGGCATGTGCCAGAACAGACTCCTGGGCCTTGTGCCTCATTACTTTTTCATCATTCTTCACTTCCCCACCTCAGACAAATCCCAAGCTCTCCAGATCAGTCCTTCCTGGGATGCTGTTATCTGCAAGCGGGGTGACTCTAAGGAAGGAGGGGCAAGGTAAGCACCATAGCACCGGGAGATGCGCAAGCCCATGCCTATTTAAAGACCTTCCAGCCCAGAGTGTCCACCCGCCTTTGTGCACTAGGCCTGCAGTAGCTGGACGGGGACAGCCATGTTCTCGAGAATGTGGTTTCATCCAGAGGGGACAAACACTTCAGGTCCAGTGGGGGACCGTCTGCTGGCACATCGTTCGCAGCTCACTCATCCCAGCAGATTTCAGCCGTGGGCTTCGAGACTGCTCAGGCTCCAGTTTGCAATAGGAGCTTGGGTCGCTGAGAGCAGAGGATGATAATAGCGGTTCTTTCATTTTATTTGAAAAATTAATGTCTATTTTCTAGTGGCATATAGTTGATTTCCAATGTTGAGTTTGTTGCAGGGATCCAGCAACTTGGTTCAGGTATATGTAGATGAATATCCAATCTTTATCAGGAGCTTTGCCCCTGTAAGATTTTACAGTGTTGAGGAGGGTTCCCTGTGCTCTACAGTAGGTCCTTGTTGACAGCGTAGGCGCATATACTGAACAGTGCATATGTTAATCCCAGTGTCCTCACTGAATCCTTCCTCCTGATATGACCTCTTTTGTAATACAAAGTGGCTTTTCATTGTCTGAGATTGTTTTTGTTTTGGAAATGAGTTCCCTTGTGTCACTACCTGGATTCAGGTTATCAGTGATCCTATATTTCTCTTCTTCTGTCTGACTTACATAGTATGATCATGGCTAGGTCCTTTTGTCTTGCTGCAAATGACATCATTTTATGCTTTTTGATGGCTGAGTAACATTCCCTCCAATACGTGTGCCTCGTTTTTCTTTCATCTCTCCGTGGACATTCTGGTTGTTTCCATATCTTGGCTCTTAGAAACAGTGCTTCAGTGAAGGTTGGGGTGCATATGTCTTTATCACTACTGTTTGATCTGGATGTGTGCCCACGAGTGGGATTTCTGGATCACAGGGTAATACACCTTCAGGTTTTTAAGGAACCTCCATGCTCAAGTCCAGCTGGCTGTTAGCAGTTCCTTGACCAGCCCCTGCATGGGACAATTTCCTTCTCTGTAGCACTGACTGTTTCTATACTTTTTGATTATGACCACTGTGATGGGTGGAGGATGCTATATCTCATAGATTTCATTTTCCATTCTATAAAATGTATGATAAGAATATCTTTGTAGGAAGGTTCTTGTTTTTAAAGAGTGTGAGGAAAAGGTACCTTCTGAAATGATTTTGTGAAAGTCTGTCTGTTTTCAATCTCTTATTCCATTCCCCAGCCCAAGGCTATTTCCTGAGGGCAGAGGTCACTTACAGCTCCCCAGGCCTTGGGAGTGTTAATTTCTTCTGAGCCTGTTTTACAGTTGTTTTTACATAAAACAGCCAGAAAGCAGCAGCATTTCTGTATGCCTCACTCTGGTTCTTTGGGAAACAAAGCTAGGTGCAATTCCTGTTCCTGGGTTGTAAATGGGCATGGTATGTGCCAGAATAGGCCCATGGACTTGTGTCTCAATACTTCTTCCCTATCATTCTTCCCTTTCCCACTGGAAAAAAATCTCAAGCCCTCCATATCTACCCTAACTAGGGTGCTCTCATCTGCAAGTGTAGTTCAGCCTCTAAGTCATATCCCACTCAATGTGACTTAATGAACTACAGCACACCAGGCTTCCCTGTCCTTCATTTCTCTCCCAGAGTTTGCTCAGGCTTATGTCCATTGAGTCAGTGTTGCCATCCAACCATCTTATCCTCTTGTTACCTGCTTTTCCCCTGCCCTCAGTCTTTCCCAGCATCAGGGTCTTTTCCAGTGAGTCAGCTCTTCACATCAGGTGGCCAAACTATTGGACCTTCAGCTTCAGCATCAGTCCTTCCAGTGAATATCCATGGTTGATTTTCTTGAGGATGAACTGGTTGGATCTCCTTGCAGTCCAAGGGACTCTCAAGAGTCTTCTCCAGCACCACAGTTCAAAAGCATCAGTTCTTCAGCACTCAGCCTTCTTTATGGTCCAAATCTCACAACTGTACATGACTACTGGCAAAACCATAGATTTGACCATATGGACATTTGTCTGCAACGTGATGTCTCTGCTTTCTAATATGCCACCTAGGTTTGCCATAGCTTTCCTTCCAAGAAACAAGCATCTTTTAATTTGATGACTGCAGTCACTATAGTGATTTTGGAGCAAAGGAAAGTAAAATCTGTCACTGCTTCCACTTTTTCTGCTTCTATTTGCCACGAAGTGATGGGGTGGATGCCATGATCTCAGTTTTTTGAATGTTGAGTTTTAGGCCAGCTATTTCACTCTCCTCTATCACTCTCATAAAGAGGCTCTTTGCCTTCTGCTGTCAGCGTTGCATCAGCTGCATATCTGAGGTTCTTATTTCTCCCAGCAATCTTGATTATAGCTGGTGAGTCATCAGCCTGGCATTTTGCATGATGGTCTCTGCATAAAAGTTAAATTAGCAGAGTGACAATATATAACCTTGATATACTGCTTTCTGAATTTTGAACCAATACATATTCTATGTTCGATTCTTTTTTTTTTTTTTCCTATGTTCGATTCTAACTGTTGCTTCTTATCCTGCATTCAGGTTTCTCAGGAGACAGGTAAGGTGGTCTGGAATTCTAATCTCTTTAATTTTCCATAGTTTGTTGTGATCCAAACAGAGGCTTTAGCATAGTCAGTGAAGCAGAAATAGATATATTTTTAGAACTCTCTTGCTTTTCTATGATCCAGCAGATGTTGGCACTTTGATCTCTGGTTCCTCTGCCTTTTATAAATCAAGCTTAGTTTATATATTTGCAAGTTCTGGGTTCAGTCTTGAGGCTAGCCTNTGAGGCTAGCCTGAAATATTTTGAACATTACCTTGTTGGCATGTAAAATGAGTGCAATTATACAGTAGTTTGAGCATTCTTTGGCATTGCCTTTCTTTGGGATTATAATGAAAACTGACCTTTTCCCGTCTTATGCCACTACTGAGTTTTCCAAATTTGCTGGCATGTTGAGTGCAGCACTTTAACAGCATCATCTTTTAGGATTTTAAATAGATCACCTGGAATTCCATTACCTGCACTAGCTTTATTCATAGTCATGCTTCCTAAGGCCCAGTTGACTTCGCACTCCAGGATGTCTGGCTCTAGGTGAGTGACCACACCATTGTGGTTATCTGGGACATTAAGACCTTTTTTGTACAGATCTTCTGTGTATTCTTGCCACCTCTTCTTAATCTCTTCTGCTTCTGTTGGGTTCTTGACCCCTGTTTATCCTTTATCGTGCACATCTTTATATGAAATGTTCCCTTGGTATCTCTAATTTTCTTGAAGAGATCTCTAGTCTTTCCAGTTCTATTGTTTTCCTCTGTTTCTCTGAATTGCTCACTTAAGGCTTTCTTATCTCTCCTTGCTCTTCTCAGAAACTCTGCATTAGTTGGATATATCTTTCTCTTTCTCCTTTTGCCTTTTGCTTCTCCTCTTTTCTCAACTATTTGCAAGGCCCTCCTCAGACAACCACTTTGCCTTGCATTTATTTTTCTTGAGGATGGTTTTGGTCACTGCCTCCTGTACAATGTTATGAATGTCTGTCCATTGTTCTTCAAGCACTCTGTCTACCAGATCTAATCCCCTGAATCTCTTCATCACCTCCACTATATAATATAAGGGGTTTGATCTAGGTCATATCTGAATGGTCTCATGGTTTTCCCTACTTTCTTCAATTTAAGCCTGAATTTTGCAATAAGGAGATCATGTTTGAGCCACAGTCAGCTCCAAGTCTTGTTTTTGTGACTGTATAGAGCTTTTTCACTCTTTTCTTTCATCAAGAGGCTTTTTAGTTCTTCTTCACTTTCTGCCATAAGGGTGGTGTCATCTGCATATCTGAGGTTATTGATATTTCTCCCGGCAATCTTGATTCCAGCTTCTGCTTCCTCCAGCCTAGCATTTTTCATGATGTACTCTGCACATAAATTAAATAAGCAGGGTGACAATATACAGCCTTGACATACTCCTTTTCCTATTTGGAACCAGTCTGTTGTTCCATGTCCAGTTGTAAGTGTTGCTTCCTGACCTGCATATAGGTTTCTTGAGGCAGATCAGGTGGTCTGGTATTCCCATCTCTTTCAGAATTTTCCACAGTTTATTGTGATCCACAGAGTCAAAGGCTTTGGCATAGTCAATAAAGCAGAAATAGATGTTTTTCTGGAACTCTATTCCTTTTTCCATGGTCCAGCGGATGTTGGCAATTTGATCTCTGGTTCCTCTGCCTTTTCTAAAACCAGCTTGAATGTCTGGAAGTTCACAGTTCATGTATTACTGAAGTCTGGCTTGGAGAATTTTGAGCATTACTTTACTAGCATGTGAGACTAAAAAGCCTCTTGATGAAAGTGAAAGAGGAGAGTGAAAAAGTTGGCTTAAAGCTCAACATTCAGAAAACTAAGATCATTGCATCCGGTCCCATCACTTCATGGGAAATAGATGGAGAAACAGTGTCAGACTTTAATTTTGGGGGCTCCAAAATTACTGCAGATGGTGATTGCAGCCATGAAATTAAGATGCTTTCTCCTTGGAAGGAAAGTTATGACCAACCTAGATAATGTATTCAAAAGCAGAGACATTACTTTGCCAACAAAGGTCCGTCTAGTCAAGGCTATGGTTTTTCCTGTGGTCATGTATAGATGTGAGAGTTGGACTGTGAAGAAAGCTAAGTGCCGAAGAATTGATGCTTTTGAACTGTGGTGTTGGAAAAGACTCTTGAGAGTCCCTTGGACTGCAAGGAGATCCAACCAGTCCATTCTGAAGGAGATCAGCCCTGGCATTTCTTTGGAAGGAATGATGCTAAAGCTAAAACTCCAATACTTTGGCCACCTCATGCGAAGAGTTGACTCATTAGAAAAGACTTTGATGCTGGGAGGGATTGGGGGCAAGAGGAGAAGGGGATGACAGAGGATGAGATGGCTGGATGGCATCACCGACTTGATGGACATGAGTTTGAGTGAACTTGGTGATGGACAGGGAGGCCTGGCGTGCTGCAATTCATTTGGTCGCAAAGAGTCAGACATGAATGAGCAACTGAACTGAACTGAGAGCTTCTCCATCTTTGGCTGTAAAGAATACAGTCAATCTGATTTTGGTATTGACCACCTGGTGATGTCCATGTGTAGAGTTATCTCTTGTGTTTCTGGAAGAGGGTTTGACTACTATGACCAGTGCCTACTCTTGGCAACACTTTGTTAGCCTTTGCCCTGCTTCATTTTGTACTCCAAGGCCAAACTTGCCTATTATTCCAGGTATTTCTTGACTTCCTATTTTTGCACCCAATCCGAGATGATGAAAAGGACATCTTTTTTTGGTGTTAGTTCTAGGTCTTGTAGGTCTTCATAGAATCATTCAACTTCAGCTTTTTCAGCATTCATGGTTGGGGCATAGATTTGGATTACTGTGATATTGAATGATTTGCCCTGGAAATCAATGGAGATCATTCTGTTCTTTTTGAGATTGTACCAAGTACTGCATAGCAACCCACTCCAATATTCTTGCCTGGAAAATCCCTTGGACAAAGGTGCCTGACAGGCTACAGTCCATGGGGTTGCAAGAGTTGGACATGACTTAGAGAGTAAACCACCACTGCATTTTAGAGTCTTTTGTTGACTGTGAGGGCTACTCCATGTCTTCTAAGGGATTCTTGCCCACAGTAGTAGATATAATGGTCATCTGAATTAAATTCACCCACTGCCATACATTTAAGTTCAATGATTCATAAAATATCAGTGTTCCCTCTTGCCACCTCTTGCTTGACCACTTCCAATTTACCTTGATTCATGGACCTAACATTCCAGGTTCCTATGCAGTATTGTCCTTTATAACATCGGATTTTACTTTTACAACCAGATACATCCACAACTGGGCTTCATTTTCATTTTGGCTCAACCTCTTCATTCCATCTAGAGCTATTTCTCTGATCTTCCCCAGTAGCATTTGGACACATACTGACCTGGAGGTTCATCTTTCAGTGTCATATCTTTTTGCCTTTTAATACTGTGCGTGGGGTTTTTGAGGCAAGAATACTGAAATGGTTTGTCATTCCCTTCTCCAGTGGACGTTTTGTCAGGTGGGGAAACTCTAAAAATCAGGTCTAGAGGTAAGCACACCAGCCCTGGGAGACATGTAGATACGATGACTTTTCACAGGTCCTCCAGCCCAAAGGGAACCCCTTCTTGTGAGCACTGGGCTTGCTGTAGCTGTGCAGGGATGGCCAAGGTCTAGAGAATACAGTTTGTCCACAGGGGACAAACACTCCAGTCCCGTGGGGGCCACCTGCTGGCACATCTTCTTAGCTCCCTCATCCCCATGACAATCCAGCTATGGGGCTGAAGGCTCCAGTCTGCAAGAGATAGGGAGTCCCAGTCACTGAGCACAGAAGGGAATGTAGCAGTTATTGCATTTGGAAAATTAACGTTTGCTTTCTTTTAGGGATAGCAGACTTCCAATGTTGTTTGTTGCAGGTGTCCAGCTACTTGACTCAGGCATGTGTAGATGAATATCCAGTCTTTATGGGAGCTTTACCTCCATAGGGTTTTACAGAGTGTTCAGTAGGTTTCCTATGCTATACAGAAGGTCCATTCTGATGCTCTAGTTTTCTGTATTGAAGAAAGTCTATGTAAATTGCAGCATCCCGAGTTACCCATTTCTCCTGATGTTACCCCTTCTGTAACACTAAGTGGCTCTTCTAAATCTGAGTCTCTTTCCATTCTGGAGTTGAGTTCCTTTGTATCCCTTTTATTTTCCACCTAAAATCTGTGTTACTTTTTAGATTCTACTTATCAATGATATTACATATTTGTCGTCTTCTTTCTGACTTACTTCACCTAATATAATCATGGCCAAGTCCTTCTATGTTCCTGCAAATGGAATCATTTGCTTCTTTTTGATGGCTGAGTAACATTCCCGTCAATATTCCCTTCAAAAACTGTACCTCGTTTCCTCTCATCTTTCCCTGGACATTCTGGTTTCTTCCATGTCTTGGCTCTTGGAAACTGTGACACAGGTTTGTGTACATGAGTCTTCTCCAACAACAGTCTGATCTGGATGTAACCCTAGTGTGGGACTGCTGGGTCATAGGATATCTGCATCTTCAGGGCTTTAAGGAACTTCCACGCTGTGCTCCACAGTGTCTGCAGTAACTTCTATTCTGAGTACTGTTGGGGGAGGATTCCCTTTTCTGAATTTCATTGACTGTTGACCTTTTCATGATGGCCATCGTGATGTGTGAGGGTGATACGCTGTAAATTTCATTTTCATTTCTCTAATAACCTGTGATATGAGGCTCTTTGTATATGTGATTGTTTGTATTTTAAAGAGTGTGTATACAATATACCTGCTGAAACTGATGACTGGAAAGCTTGCCTGATTTCAAATTCATATTAAATTACCCACTCCAAGGTTATTTCTTGAAGGCAGGAGTCATTTACAGACTGATGGGCCTTGTGAGTTCGAAGCTCATGAACGGCTGTTGTCGTGAACGGCCACAAGACGGCAGCATCTCTGTATGTCCCACTCTGGTTGTGAGGGCAAAAGACTGACTGAAGGTTGTTTTCTTGGGTTGTAAGTGGGCATGGAATGTGCCAGAACAGACACCTGTAGGCTTGTCTCCGTATTTCTTCCCCATCTTTCTTCACTTCTCCACCCTGGACAAATCCCAGGCAGCCCTCCAAATCAGTCGTGCCTTGCTTGCTGTCATCTGCAGGTCGGGTGACTCTAAGGAAGGAGACCGGAAGTAAGCACCCCAGCATCGGGAGGCCTGCAGGATCCCATGACTTTTCAAGGATCTTCCAGCCGAAAGGGAACGCCCCCTCCTCATGTGCACGACACTTGCAGTAGCTCTGCAGCGGGGGGCAGGCTCTCAAGACTGTGGTTTGATCCAGGGGGGACAGACGCTTCAGGTCCAGTGGGGATCATCTGCTGGCGCATCCTTCTCAGCTCCTCATCCCGCAGACAATCCACACGTGGTCCCCAAGGCTGCTCAGTCTCCAGCTTTGCAACAGGAGCCCTGGCCACCAAGAGCATAGGGACTATAGCAGTTATTTCATTTTAGTTGGAAAATTAATGTTTATTTTCTATTGGTATATAGTTGAATTTCAGTGCTGAATTTGTTGCAGGTGTTTTGCAACTTGATTCAGGTATATATAGATGAATATCCAGTCTTTTCAAGAGCTTTGCCCCTATAAGCGTCTACAGAGTGTTGAGTAGGTTTCCTTGTGCTTAATGATGCTCTAGGTTTATGTATTAAAGAATGTGTATGTTAATCCCAGCATCCTGATCTAACTTCTCTTGATGTGACCCCTCCTGTAGCCCTAAGTGACTTTTCAAAGTTTGTGAATCTGTTTCCTCTTTGGAAATGAGTTCCTTTCTGGCACGTTTTAGATTCCACCCATCAGAGATACTATACGATATGTGTCCTCCTCTGTCTAACTTAATTCACCTGCTATGATCATGGCTAGGTCCTTCTGCTGCTGCTGCTAAGTTGCTTCAGTCGTGTCCAACTCTGTGCGACCCCATCAACAGCCAGCCCACCAGGCTCCCCCATCCCTGGGATTCTCCAGGCAAGAACACTGGAGTGGGGTGCCATTGCCTTCTCCACTAGGTCCTTCTATGCTGCTGCAAATGGCAGCTCCCTTCTGTTTGGTGGCTGAGGAACATTCCCTTCCTTATGTGCACATCATCTACTTTTCCCTTTCATCTCTCCAAGAACTTTCTGGTTGCTTCCATGTCTTGGCTTGGAAATAGTGCTGCAGTGAAGGTTGGGGTTCGTGTGCCTTCTCCAACTACAGTTTGATCCGGATGTAGCCCTAGTGTGGGGATCACTGGGTCACAGGATATCTGCATCTTCAGGATTTCAAGGAAACTCCATTCTGTGCTCCTCAGTGTCTGTAGCAATTTCCATTCCCAGCACTGGCAGAGGAGGGTTCCCTTTTCTCCAGGCCCTCTCCAGCATTGACTGTTTAGATTTTTTTGATGATGATCACTGTGGTGGGTGGAAGGGGATATATCTCATTGCAGATTTCATTTTCCTTTCTCTAATAATGTGCAATTGAGTAAATGTGTATCTGCACTATTTGTTTTTAGAGTGTGTGTAAAATGTACCTGGGAGAAGGCAATGGCACCCCACTCCAGTACTCTTGCCTAGAAAATCCCATGGATCGAGGAGTCTGGTCGACTGTGGTCCATGGGGTCGCTAAGAGTCAGACACGACTGAGCAACTTCACTTTCACTTTTCACTTTCATGCATTGGAGAAGGAAATGGCAACCCACTCCAGTGTTCTTGCCTGGAGAATCCCAGGGATTGGGGAGCCTGGTGGGCTGCCGTCTATGGGGTCGCACAGAGTTGGACACGACTGAAGTGACTTAGCAGCAGCAAAATGTACCTGCTAAAATGGCTTCTGGTAGGCCTGCCTGTTTTCAAATCCTTTTTGATTACTCACCCCAAAGCTGTTTCTTGAAGGCAGCAGTGGTTTACATTCCCTAGGGCCTTGTGTGTGTAAAGTTCCTCTGAAAGTGAAAGTCTCTCAGTTCAGTTCAGTCGCTCAGTTGTGTCCAACTCTTTGCGACCCCATGAACCACAACAGGCCAGGCCTCCCTTTCCATCACCAGCTCCAGGTGTTTACCCAAACTCATGTCCATTGAGTCAGTGATGCCATCCAACCACCTCATCCTCTGTCATCCCCCTCTCCTCCTGCCCTCAATCTTTCCCAGCATCAGGGTCTTTTCAAATGAGTCAGCTCTTCACATCAGGTGGCTAAAGGATTGGAGTTTCAGCTTCAGCATCAGTCCTTCCAATGAATGCCCAGGATTGATCTCCTTTAGAATGGACTGGTTGGATCTCCTTGCAGTCCAAGGGACTCTCAAGAGTCTTCTCGAACACCACAGTTCAAAAGCATCAATTCTTCAGCGCTCAGCTTTCTTCACAGTCCAACTCTCACATCCATACATGACCAC
>SJYQ01000195.1:654326-676113 GCA_006410935.1 Redunca redunca | reverse complement strand
GATGTTGGCACTTTGATCTCTGGTTCTTCTGCCTTTTCTGAAACCAGCTTGAACATCTGGAAGTTCACGGTTCACATATTACTGAAGCCTGGCTTAGAGAATTTTGAGCATTACTTTACTAACGTGTGAGATGACTGCAATTGTGCAGTAGTTTGAGCATTCTTTGGCATTGCCTTTCTTTGGGATTGGAATAAAAACTGAACTTTTCCAATCTTCTCAGCTGTGTTCAACTGTTTGTGACCCCATGTACTATACAGCCCATGGAATTCTCCAGGCCAGAATACTAGAGTGGATAGCCTTTCCCTTCTCCAGGGAATCTTCCCAACGCAGGCATCAAACCCAGGTCTCCCGCATTGCAGGAGGATTATTTACCACCTGAGCCACAAAGGAAGCCCAAGAATACTGGAGTGGACAATCTATCCCTTCTCTGACCCAGAAATCAAACTGGGGTCTCCTGCATTGCAGGCGGATTCTTGATTCCCTGAGCTATCAGGGAAGCCCAAAGTTCCTCTGAAGCCCAGTTTAAGAGCTGTTGTTACACAGAATGACCACCAGGCAGCAGCATTTCTGTATGCCCCACTCTGATTCTTGGGGCAAAAAAGCTGAGTGCAAGTCCTGTGCCTGGATTGTAGATGGGTATGGAATCTGCCAGAACAGACACCCAGGGCTTGTGTCTCATTATTTCTTCATGATTCTTCACTTCCCCACCCCAAACAAATCCCAAGTCCTCCAAATCCGCCCTCCCTCGGGTGCTGTCATCTGCAAGTGGGTCGAGCCTAAGGCAGGAGGCTGGAGGCAAGCACTGCAGCACTGGGAGGCCTGCAGGATCCCACGACCCTTCAACTGTCGCCCAGCCCATGGTGTCCACCCTTCTTGTGTGCGCTAGACTCGCTGAAGCTGTGCGGGAATGGCCAGGGTCTCGGGAATGTGATTTGATCCAGAGGGGACAAACACTTCAGGTCCTGTGGGGGCCCATCTGCTGGCACCTCCTTCTCAATTCCTTCAGACTCAGGACAGTCCAGCTATGGGCTCCAAGGCTGCTTAGGCTCAGGATTTGCAACAGTAGCCCAGGTCACCAAGTGCAAAGGGGAATATATCAGTTATTTCATTTTATTTGGGAAATTTATGTTTATTTTCTATTGGTGTATAGTTGACGTCCAATGTTGAGTTTGTTGCAGGGGTCCAGCAACTTGTTTCAGGCATATTTAGGTGAACATCCAGTCTTTGGGGGAGCTTTGCAGCTATAGGATTTTACAGAGTGTTGAATAGGCTTCCCTGTGCTATACACCAGGTCCTTGTTAATGCTATAGGTTCGTACATTCAAGACTGCATAGTGCTCACTTCAGCAGCACATATACTAGATAAGTGTGCTTATGTCAATCTTGGAAAAAGCGTGTGAAAGTGTCAGTTGCTCAGTCATGTCCCATTTTTTGCAACTCCAAGGAAGATAGCCCACGAGGCTGCTCTGTCCATGGAATTCTCCAGGTCAGAGTACTGGAGTGGGTTGCCATTTCCTCCTCCAGGGGATCTTCCCAACCCAGGGATTGAACCCAGGTCTCCTGCATTGCAGGCAGATTCTTTACTGTCTGCCCACCAGGGATGCCCATGTTAATCCCAGCATCCTGATTTAATCCTTCTTTACAGTGTGACCCCTTTTGTAAAACCAAGTGCCTTTTCAAAGTCTGAGATTCTATGTCTGTTTAGAAATGAGTTCCTTTGTGTCACTTTTTAGAATTAACTTATCAGTGATCTCACATATTTGTCTTCCTCTGACTTTCCCTAATATAATCATGGTTAGTCACTTCTGTGTTGCTGTAAATGGCATTATTTCCTACTTTTTGATGGCTGAGTAACATTCCCTTTAATATGTGTACCATACCTTTTTCATCTCTCAATGAATATTCCGGTTTTTTCCGTATTTTGGCTCTTGGAAACAATGCTGCAGTGAAGGCTGGGCTGCGTATGTCTTTTCCAACCACAGTTTAGTCCAGATGCATGCCCAAGTGTGGCATTTCAGATCACAGATCTGCATCTTCAAGTTTTTAAGGAACCTCCATACTCAAGTCCAATTGGCTGTCAGCAATTTCCATTCCCAGCATCAGGGTAGTAGGATTCCCTTTTCTGCAGGTCCTCTGCAGCACTGACTGTAGACTTTTTGATGACTTATGATGGGTGGAGGTGATATCTCTCATAGATTTCATTTTCCACTCTCTAATGTTTGATACGAGGATCTTTGTAGGTGTGATTGTCTTTAAAGAGTGTGTATAAAATATACTTGTCCCTTTTTGAATTCTTATTCGATTACCCATTCCAAGGCTATTTCTTGAGGGCAGGAGTCATTTACAGGCCCTCGCATCTTGAGAGCATGAAGTTCTTCTCAGACCGTCTTACAGTTGTTGTTACACAGAATGGCCACTAGGCAGCAGCATTTCTGTGTGCCCCACTCTGGTTCTTAGGGCAACAAAGCTGACTGCAAGTCCTGTTCCGGGATTACAAATGGACGAGGAACGTAGCTGTGCACCGGTGGGAATGTGTCTGGGTTTGCAACAGGATCCCGGATCACAGAGGGCAGAGGGGAATATAGCTGTTATTTTCACTTATTTGACAATTAACATTTATTTTCTATTGGGATATAGTTGATATCCAGTGTTGAGTTTGTTACAAGGGTCCAGCAACTCGATTCAGGTATTCATAGGTGAATATCCAGTCTGTGTTAGGAGCTTTGCTTCTATAAGGTTTTATGCAATGTTGAATAGGGTTCCTGGTGCTATATACTAAGTACTTTTTGATGCTCTAGGTTCATATACTAAAGAGTACATATGTTAATCTCAGGGTCCTTGTCGACCTCCTCCTCCTGATGTGACCTCTTTTGTAACACAAAGTGGCTTTTTAAAGTCTGAGATTCTGTTGCTTCGGACATGAGCGCCTTTGTGTCACGTTTTAGATTCCACCCAACAGTGATCCCATATGGTATTTCTCTTCCCCTAGTATCACCATGGCTAGGTCCTCCTGGGTTGCTGCAAATGGCATTCTTTTTTTTTTTTTGGATGGCTGAGTAACATTCCTTTGAATATATGTACCGTATCTTCTTTTTCATCTCTCCAAGGATATTCTGACTGCTTCCCTGTCTTGGTTCTTGAAAACAGTACTGTAGTGTGGGTTGGGGTGGATGTCTTTTCCAACTATAGTTTGATCCGGATGTATGGCCAAGAGTAAGATTTCTGGATCACACAATATCTGCATCTTCAGATTTTTAGGGAACCTCCATGCTCAATTCCATATGGCTGTTGGCAATTTCCATTAGCACTCTGGCATAGGATTCCCTTCGCTGCAGGCCCTCTGCAGCACTGACTGTAGACTTTTTGATGACCATCTGATCGGTAGAAGGGGGATATATCTCCTTATAGGCTTCCTTTCCCTTTCTCTAATAATGTGTGATAAGAGGATCTTTGTATCTTTTTGGTTAAAGTGTTGTGAGTAAATTTACCTGCTGCAGCTGGCTTCTTGAAAGGCTGTCCATTTTCTGATTCTTACTCAATTACCCATCCCAAGGCTGTTTCTTAAGGGCAAGGGTCATTTACATCCCCTAGGGCCTTCTGAGTGCAAAGCCCTAATTTTAGAGTTGTTACACACAATGGCCACAAGGCGGCAGGGTTTCTATATGCCCCACTCTGCTTGGTGCAGCAAAGCGAAATGCAAGTCCTGTTCCTGCATTGTAAATGGGTGTGGAATCTGTCAGGACACACACCCAGGGCTTGTGTCTCATTACTTCATCTTTCTTCACTTCCTCACCCAAGGCAAATCCCAAGCCTTCCACACGTGTTCTGCCTAGAGTGGTATCATCTACGAATGAGTGACTAAGATGCTGGAGGTAAGAACCCCGGCACCAGGAAGCACGGCTATCAGATGACTCTTCCAAGCTATTCAGCACAATTGCTCTCCCGAGTCCCTGTGTGCCAGGATTGTTTTAGTCATGGATAACCAGCCCTGGTCTAGAGAGGGCTGTTTCTTCTAGAATGAACAAACACTGGAGGACCTTAGGGGCCTCATTTCTTGGTCATCGCCCTCAGCTCCCTCAGCCCCAGGAAGGTCCAGCCTTGGCAGGCAAAGCTGTTCAAACTCCAGGAATGTGTCACCATCCCGGGTCACTGAGGCCTGAGGGGACTATGGCAGGCATTTCCTCCAGTTGTCACATTTATGTATATTTCGTGCTGGAGTACAGTTGATGGACCATGTTTGTTGGAGGTGCGTAACATCTTGGTTTAGGTATACGCAGAGGTGCATATCCACTCTGATCCTGATGCTTTGGCCATACAGGTTATTAGTGTGTTGCCGAGGAGAGTTCCCTGGGCTGTAGTGGAGCTCCTTGCTGGTGACCTAGTTTTATATATGTAAGTGTGTTACGTCAAGGCCAACCTCCTGACATATTCCCTCCCCTGGTGTTGTCCCTTCTGTAACACTCAGTGGGTTTCTGAAGTGAGTCTGCTCTTCGTGAGTCCCTGCATCTCAATTGCTGATTCCACCTATCAGTGATACCGTGCGGTCTTTCTCTGCCTTACTTCACTTAGTTTGATCACTCAGTAACATTCCCTTATATATAGGTATAGGAGCTCCTTTATCCACTCAAAGATGTGGATGGACATCTAGGACGCTTCCCCATCTTGGGTATTGTGTATAACACTGCAGTGAGCATGTTGCCTTTCTGATTTATGGTTTTCTCTGGGTAGATGCCTGGTAGAGGGATTCCTGGGTCATACAGTAGTTTCGGTTTTTTAAGGAACCTCCATACTGTTCTCCACAGCAGCTACACCAATTTAAATCCTTACCAACCGTGCAGGGGTCTTCTCCTTTCTCCACACTTTCTCAGCATTTATCATTTCTAGACTTCTTCATGATGGTCTCTGTGAAGTGACACCTCACTGTCATTTTGTATTTCATCTGTGTGCTTTATTCGGAGAAATGTCTACTACGTTTTCTGCCCATATTTTGATTGTGTTGTTTGGCTTTTTTTCAAATTGAGTTGTATGAAGCGTTTGCGTGATGGGGGGTGTGACTGGGGTTGTGGGAAGCATAGCTCTAAATACATTTCAAACTTCTATTTCCAGTGATTATAAGGAACTGAAGCGAGGGTAAGAGGTTTAGGCTAGGCTAGAGGATTTTAATGAGCAAATTCCAAGACAGAAAAGGAAAAACCTAGATTAGTGTAGCATGTAAGAAATGTTTTGAAGGATATATGGATGATACCATAATCAGAGGTTTCTGTATCAGGTAAAATCTGTCACTGTCACTGTTAGAGGCAAGGCAAATGACCGGTTCTGCTCCTGTCATTGTGAAAAACCATGGATAAATTTATTTTCAAGTTCAGTATACGTTTTTCTTAAAAAATGTAAAAATAATATGTGGGAATTTATTTTGGTAAGCCAGGATGTATTTTTCTATGAATAGCATTAATTTAACAGCTTGCTTGGCCATTACCATCAGGAATTTAGAATTGTTTCACTAAATGTTAACTTTTACTGTTAAGTCAGACATTATAAATCTTTTTCAAATCATCCTTCAAACCAGTGCTCTACAAAACAAAGATAATACAGGCCTCAGATACAATGTTTAAATTAAAAAGCAAAAACAAAAACCAAAAAAGCCAACTGAATTTTATTTACTCCACTATACCAAAATATTATAATCTCATCAATATACAAAACTTAGGTATTTTGCACTCTTTCTTTGTACATATTCAAAGTCTGATGTGTGTTTTATACTGACACCTCATCTCAAACCTCATCTCAATTTGGACTAGCTTCATTGGGAGGACTAACTATCCACATGAACTTAATGGTAAGGAAGGACACCGGCTCACCCCTTCCCACTGTCTGGCACACGTGCTTACAGACAAACACCATGAACAACTCACTCCATCTTCTGTTGGTGCAGGCAGTAAACAGTAAGGGCGGTACTGCGTCTGAGATAAATGGCAACTGAAAGGAGCCACCATGCATCACAGCAGTGGGAAAAGAGAACCTTTTTTCCTTTAGAACTTTCCAGAATGAGTCATTCTCTGTCTTTCTTACTTGCATTATATGTGCGCATCTGCTTCTTCTGTGACACTCCACAAGGGAAGGAACCTTTTCTGCCTTGTTTGCCATTATACCCCTGAGCTTAGAAGAATGACGGTCTACTATGTATAACACAAGTATACTGAATTTTGCTGAATGAATGAACACAACCTTACATTGATTATCAGGCCGAACTTGCCTGTCAGTTCCTTCTTCAGTATTTTCCAATAGTTAAGACATATTCCAAATTTTCTCAGCAAAAGCCTTGTATAACTGTTTTCCTAACAGTTTCTAGTAGCTTAACTCAGTTATGAAAAATAGGGAAATTCCCCACTAGTCAGAATCACCTTTATCCTGTCTTCATCAGACTTCCTCCAACACACAACAAGAGCAGAATGGCTGAGACAGAGAGAAAAGAGAACACCACACATGCACAGAGAAGGAAAGACTAGCACTGTTTCCTAACTCATGGTCCACAGGTAGGGCTACGGTTCTAAAGAGGACAGTTTCTAAAGAGCTCTGAAACTTCAGAAATACCATCTCAAGGTAAACAACAAAACTACTGCGGTAGCCATGAATAAAACAAACAAAAAACCTAAAACTGGTAAATGACTTAAATTTTAAACAAAGCCTAATGACATGGCATGTAACATTATGACTAAATTCAAAACCTGTAACCACCACCCCCGCCCAAGCTCAAGACTCATTCTTTGTGATATACATGGTATCACTGCATTACAAAAGTCCTTTTGTTAGTCTCAGGACTGTAGAAACCATTTTATTTAGAATGTATCCATTGGAAGAATGAAAGAATGAAGGCAGTTCTTACCTTTCTATTCTGTATACAAGAAGTGGCACTTTAATAATACTGGTATTTTCCAAATTAATTTTAGTACCAAAAACTCAACTAATCAAAATGTTCCCTGTTATGCAAAATACTGCAATAGAAAACATTTCTTAATTTAAACTTTTGTCATCTACTGTGTATAAATCTTTAACAAACCAAATCATATTTAAAACTTACAAAAGAAAATTACTTCCCCCTTTTCTTTTTAGGCACACGTTCCCCAAGTGGTGTAAACTCAGCCTCCTCGCGCTTTCTTTTCTTCTCTTTCTTTGTGTGGTCACTCTGATAACCACTGGAGTCACTGCCTTGGTAGACAGGCTCTTGGTCCTGATCTTCCTGGTGCTTCTTCTTCTTCTTCTTCTTCTTCGGCTCTTCCTCCCAGAGGCCATTCACACTGTTACCAACGTGCAGGTCTGTCTCATCCTTCATGGTAACATCTGTAAGTTCTGCTGGCTCTGTGGTACCGCCTCCCACTTCACATGGCTCTAGGTCTCTCTTCTTTTGCTTTTTCTTCTTTGGAGGTCTTTCGACAGGTTCATCTGCGCCAGTTTCTGGTGCTTCTTCAGGAACTGCAGAGCACTTGGTTTGTAAACTGTAAGAATTAAAAAAAATTTATAGGGCATTAAGCAAAAATAAAAGAACAAGGTAAGAGCAAGAATATTCCAACATGGTAAGGTCTTTCTAAATTATGACAGTAGTACAAAGTAACATGACTATCACAGAACACTAACAGTCTTAGAAATGTTAAATTTTTTGTTTCCTGAGTATTTTTCCAAGACTGTTTCACACATAAAAATGTCATAAAAGTTTCGTCAAAACAGAAAACAGGTTTCTGAATTTTAATGTGGTTCAGAAAATGCTGAACCCTAAATATCACCACCCAGCCTTATTAGTCAAACCAGTAACATCTGATAGGGAGAAAACATACTTCTGGTATTTATTAAAGTGTTGGAATTCCCCATCTACTATCCCAATCCTTGTTCCATTGTTTTTCTTAAACTATGCTGAAGCAGTATTAGATTCCCAGGTGGTGCTAGTTGTAAAGAATCTGCCTGCTAATGCAGGAGACCGGAAGAGACATAGGTTTGACCCCTGGGTCAGGAAGCTCCCCTGGAGGAGGGCATGGCAACCCACTCCAGGATTCTTGCCTGGAAAACCCCATGGACAGAGGAGTTTCGTGGGCCACAGTCTGTGGGGTTGCTAAGAGTCGACACAACTGTGTAAGCATGCACGAAGCAGTATTATGCTGCAAAGCTCTGAGTATTTTATATAAGTAAATAAAAACAAAGATCAGTGAAGTAGCTTTCTATAGAACTGCTGTCCCTTGAATTACCAACAGCCACATAGAACTATTTAAATTTTAGTAATTTTAATAAGGTAATGTTAAAAACCCACTTCCTCAGTGACATACTAGTCACACATTTCAATTCCTCAAGAGTGAGGCTACTATACTGCACGCATACAGAACACTTCTATCATTACAGAAAGTTCTGTTGGACAGCTGCTCTAAAGCTTTAACCCATATTCTCATTTCTTAGCAACTTTTTCTAGATTCTGCCTTGATAACAGAGGAAGTATGACCCCTCAACTAGGCCCTGCCATAAAACCAGGGTCAGGATCAGAGTATTTCCTAAAAGAACTCCAAACAAGAAAAATACAGAAATTAAATGATCTACCTGGTATAATGACAATAATCAAATAATTTTTGTTTCAACTGTGTAAAAACAGAACACTAATAGTTATGTTAATATAATTAAGCTTCTAGTAGTCTCAAGTTCAAGGGTTAACTTTTTTAAAAAAGATTAACAACATACTAGTTGTTAATGTTACGTTAACAACAACATGACCATACTTTGAAAACTGAATTATTACAATGTAGACCACTTGGATGCAAAGCATTAGAATATTCAATGCACTGTCATAACACTTAAGATTCATATTTACACTGACTCTGTGGTTTGGAAGTACAAATAGGCTAATAAATTAACTTTTAAAAGAGGGACTTATGTTTCTTAAATTCAGAATTAAGTAGAAATGATTAAGTATCAAAATGGTAATAATGTGCTTAGGAACTGACCTAGTGATACTCAGTTTTCCCCGAATGCAGAATACTCCAGCAGCATCTGAGTCTAAACGAAATACTTCAAATTCTAGTTCATCGCCCACGTTTATCTGTAGCGTCTGCCACTGGTCAGCTGGCATCTGCTCAGGTTTAGGGATGGAGGCGTTGAAGCACCTATGGACCAAGCAGCCAATGTGGCTCGAGGACACTTTATTAACTGTACCCTGAGAAGAGGGAAAAAAATGAGTATTACATTAAGAAAAGCTCCAAAAAGATGAAACGAACCTTACAATCTTTAAACTGATCTTCAAAGAGAAAATACCAAAATAATGGTATGATGTAATATCAAAAAAGCTGATCCTCATTTAAAGCTTACCGCATGTTACACTAAAATATCAATTTAGGAACACTAGAATTTTTTAGAAAGCTCACCTTGAGATGGCTATTTTAACTAAATCATAATGTTATTAGAAGCTTTAAAAGTAAAATAACAATACATTCTATATGATTTTAAGGTTAAAATTAAAATTTCCAAGTTTCCTATTCCCTTAAGAATCAACAAGTAGAAACTAGATGAATAAAAACCTGAAGCTTTTTTAAAAATCACCTTTTGAATTACAGAACTATAAATAACATATATATACACAATGTATTTTAATATCAGCACCTCCTTCCACATGTGACAGAGTAAAACCTGTCTGTCAACATAAGGAGTCTGGAGTCCAGAATGGTACCTTCCAGTGGTCCGTACAAACTGGTACATCTATACAATGGAATATTATTCTGCAACAAAAATAAGCTATCAAGAAAAAGACAAGGACGAACCTTAAACATATAGTGCCAAGTGAAAGAAACCAATCTGGAAAAGTTACTCTATGATTCCACTATATGATATTCTGGAACAGGCAAAACTATGGAGACAGTTTAAAAAAAAAAAAAAGTAGTTGCCATGGTTTCCAGGGGAGAGAGGGAGCAGTGAATAGGCAGACCACACAGGAATTTTAGAGCAGTGGCCAATCATTCCACAGGAATACTACAATGTTGGATTCATGTCATTCTACCTTTGTCAAAACCCATAGAACGTACAATAGAATCAGTGAACTATAAACCACAGACTGTACTTAATGTATCAATACTGGCTCAACAATTAAAATGCACCACATCTTATCAATAATAGAAACATTATGTGTAGTTTTTTGGGGGTGGGTAGAGTGAGATGTATATGAGAACACTATACTTTCCATTCAATTTTTCTCTAAAACTGCTATAAAAGACAAAGTTTATCAATTACTCAATGAGAAAAGGAAAACTATCAAAATTTTAGAATCCTATAGAATAATATCTTCACAACCAAGAGGGAGCCAGGTTTCTTTGGTGGGATCTAGAAAGCAGTAAGTATGAGAGTATAATATGATAAATTAGAGAAAAGTACCAATACAAGATAGCAGCAGTGCTTTTGAAATGAAAAGACCAGTAACCTAAAACAGTGTTGCACATACACAGACATGCAGATGTCAAAAGGCCCACGAAAAGACGCTCAACATGGCGGATTACTAGAAAAATGCACAGACGCCAATGCGATTGTCACTGCACAGATATCAGAACAGCCCTCACCAAGAAGTCCACAAACAATAAATGCTGGAGAGGACACGGAGGAGAGGGAACCCTCCTACACTGTCGCTGGGAACATAAACTGGTGCAACCACTATGAAGAACAGTACGGAGGTTCCTTAAAAAATTAAAAACACGAGTCTCATATGATCCAGCAATTCCACTCCTAGGCATGTATCTAGAAAAGATGCAACTCTACTTGAAAAAGATACATGCTTCCAATGTTCACAGTAGCATAGTAACCAAGACATGGAAGCAACCGAAGTGTCCATCCACAGATGAATGGATAAGGATGTGTAATACATGCTGAAATATTACTCAGCCATGAAATGCCATTGACAACCACGTGACTGGACCTAGAGATGGTCATACTAAGTGAAGTTAAGTGAGACAGAGAAGAACAGAGAAACACATGATATCACTCATATGTGGAATTTAAAAACACGATACAAATAAACTTATTTATAGAGCAGAAATAGATTCACAAAGGACAAACTTATGGTTACCAAAGGGGAAGGGGAGGGGGATAAATTACGAGGTTAGGATTAACAGAATAACAAGGATCTACTGTGTGGCACAGGGAACTATACTCAGTATCTTGTAATAATCTATAACAGAAAAGAATTTCAAATACATATATATACACACGTATCTAAACTGAATCACTTTCCACTTGAAACAGAACAATGCAAACCAACTACACTTCAATAAAAACTGAAAACCTAATCTGAAAAGTTTTCTTTAAAAATGATTTTTAGTTACCTGAAATAACAGTCCTTGTAAAATCCCAAAGTGTACAGTCTCTTAAATTTTTCCAAATTACATAATTTAATAATTGTACAAAGAACAATAGGAAAAAAGATACATACCATAAGTTTTTGCCCTGGTTCAGGGCAGAAAATAATAAAATCTGCTTCAATGTTAAGATGAATGTGTCCTTGATCATCATAAATATCTCCTAATTCACCTACTACTTTGATGTTATCATAAGCAATGGGCACACCTAAAAGGCTATTAAGAAAAAAAGGAAAGGAAAATGTTATTTATCCTCTTTTAAACTAGGCCATTATACAGATTCCAAATCCAGAAAGTATACATCTCCTAACATAATGACACCCATGGTGAAAATATATATGTGTATGATATGTATATGAAATAATATATGATTAGCCTGTAACAACTTTAGTGGTTCAATTTCACCCAAGGGTTCCAAAATAATGGCTAACTTAAAAATAATTACTCAAGGTAAATACCCAGAAACAAAATGTCCATTATACAAGAGCAATAAATTGATCCTTCTTCCCTATTTGCTATCCATTTGAATTCTAGTTATGCTAGAGTGAGAGGTAAAAAATGAGACTTAGTAAGAAAAATGTCATTCTGTGACTATTACTGAACCAAGGCAATTTTGGTATTGCCCACCATTACTGAATATCTGTACTAGATGGCTGTAGCAGGAGAAGTGTTAGGGTTCAAGTTGAAGCCCTGAATGTTAAAGCCAATAACTTGATGGAGAAAAATCCCCGAACTGCAACTGTTGCTAGTGTAAGGAAGTAAGAAATAAATACAATTATATTAGCTTTTGAGAACTGACTCTGACACTAATCTGGAACTTGACAGTCAGGACTGGGGGCAACTACTACTTCCAAAGACAGAGAGGCCTGGTGTGCTGCAGTCCACAGGCTGGCAGGGAGTCTGACGTGACTGAGGGACTGAACAACAACTATTTCCAAACGTCATTTCCAAGTTATTAAAAAATTATAATTAGTTAAGGAGGCCGAGCTGGTGGCTTAACTGCCACAGCCATTAGCTGTTTCAGCAAGCTTCCCTGACTCCACAGGCAAAGCTGAAGCCACGCTGCCTCTGCTCCTACAGGACTCTGAGGAAAGCGTGCACGCTAAGTCACTTCAGTCATGTCGGACTCTGCGACCCCATGGACAGTAGCCTACCAGGCCTGCAACAGTCTGTCCCTGGGATTCTCCAGGCAAGAATACTGGAGGGGGTTGCCATAGCCTCCTCCAGGGCATTTGTCCTGACCCAGGGGTCAAACTTGCATCTCTGTCTACTGCATTGGCAGGTGGGTTCTTTACCACTAGCGCCACCTGGGAACCCTGAGAAAGCTTATCACTGTTCTTATTTATCTGTGCTTATATGTTTGGATTCTAGAGAGGACTCTTAGGTCTTTGAGAGCAGAGAACATTTTTGGTGAACTCAAGCTTCTAGAATGGTTCATACAGAATACAAGAAAGAATTTATACCTAGGAGCAGTTGTTTTAAAACAGCCAGGAGTCACTAGAATGCAACTTAATTACCCAGTTAGGAAATCCATGCTGCTGCTGCTGCTAAGTAGCTTCAGTCTTGTCTGACTCTGTGCGACCCCATAGATGGCAGCCCACCAGGCTCCTCTGTCCCTGGGATTCTCCAGGCAAGAACACTGGAGTGGGTTGCCATTTCCTTCTCCAATACATGAAAGTGAAAGTGAAGTCACTCAGTCGTGTCTGACTCTTAGCGACCCCATGGACTGCAGCCCACCAGGCTCCTCCATCCATGGGATTTCCCAGGCAAGAGTACTGGAGTGGGGTGCCATTGCCTTCTCCGAGGAAATCCATAAACACTGAGATTTAGTCCACAAAGCCTTTCTTTGAATTACTAATTTCTGCATGTAGCTTTCCTAAACGGGAACTGTACCATCACTAAGACAATATTAGAGGCCCAAAAAACAGAGAGCAAGGAGGGGTTAAAAATAACTGCCATATCAGACAAAAAACAAAACAAGACTTTGTTTCCCCAAATCAGTTTCCAGTGGGGGGATACTGCTATCTCGTTGGTGGCATTTGGGAGTTTGTAGGATAAATCATAGTTGTCACACCTGTGATGGCCAGGGATAGGAAACATCCTGCCATGTAAAAACAGCCTTACACAATGAAAACTGTCCCCGGGTCTGCATGACTTAAATGAGTGGACAAGCCTCATTTTATAAATAGTTATAAATAATTGATTATAGTACCTAACTTAATGTGTATACGTATGAACATAAAATGATCTTTGCATGGTTTCAATATCAATTAAAATTTTCAGGAATATAACTAATATATAAACTCAAGAGTAGACTGTTTTGTGTGGCACTTTACTGAGAACTGCACAGGATTTCAAAGGAGCATTTTACCACCATAGACACTGTATGTGATGTGAGTTGTCAACTCAAAACCCCTGCATCACTCTACATTTGCAACTAATACTTTGACATAGATTCAAGATATTGCTTCAGGAGGCATCTAATTACTTTATTCTTTCTGGGTAGCCATGCTTGAGCATTATCACACTGAAATACATTTTATTGTATTTGAGTTCTAAATGAATGTTTTTGTTCCGATTGTGTTGGTAGATCATATTGGGTTGACCAGAAGGTCTGTAACATTTTACAGAAAAACCCAAATGAATCTTGTGGCCAATCCAATATTATCTTTAAGTTTAATTTTAGTACAGTAAAGTATGTTTCAAGAGAGTGAATGGAGTTCTGCAGGGTTCAGAACTGCTACCTACGGCTTGTGTGAATTTTGGGAAGCAACTCATTGCATAAAATATAGTAAAAATTATCAGAGAGACAGATACCTCAACGTTTTATCTTTTCCTCTTTTGCTTTTCTGAAACCATCCTAAGTATGTTTCCAGGCAGAGTGGTAGCCTCACTTGAGATATTGAGAGAACAATCATATCAAGTTTAAGGGATCAGCAAATTGCATGCACACTTAAGACTTTTATATATTATACATGAGAATAAAGGGCCTCTGTACTGAAGATGGAGAAGGAAATGGCAACCCACTCTAGTATTCTTGCCTGGAGAATCCCATGGACAGAGGAACCTGGCAGGCTACAGTCCATGGGGTCACAAGAGTCGGACACGACTTAGCAACTAAACTACCACCTATACTGAAAAAGTTGAGTAAACACTGACTCTTCATGGAAACTGGTAGTTCATTTGTTCTTTGAGACATTTTGAATTAATAAACTGGAGCTACTGGGAGGGAACATATTTGCCATTTTCAAATAACTCAAGGCTGTCATTAGTGACCTCTCAGATAGAAATTTTAATGTGATTTTTAGAAACTACTTTCTCTGAGCAGACTTTTCAAAACTGAAATGCAATCATCTTTTAAAAAATTGTCACTGGGGAAAAAAAGGTGGACAATCTGTCAAATAGGGCTGCTGCTGAGATGCCTGATATAAGAGCCATTCTCAACTCTTTCCTTTCCTCAGTTCTTAAACGGAGAAGCAGGTCCTCTCTGATGGTACAGATGGCCCCAAAGTCTGGGAACAAACTATATGTGATAAATGGTTGATCAGTATTACAATTATTGATATGTTCAAATGTTTTGTCCCTCATTATTAATCTATGGTACCCCTTTCGCACAGAATAAATTGGAGTTTTCAGTACACCCCAAAAATAATGGGGTCAGGTGGGAGTTCAGATTTGTTCAGAGTGCAGTTGAGGCCACAGGGCCACACTATCCCAATTCTGTTATGGAAATTATCATTATCCAATCAGCTCTTCATCTCTCTGGGGGTGATGGCTCCTATTCCCCTAGCCTGTCAAGTGGAACCATTAATTGGTTACAGATCCAAGATTTGTTTATGTTTCCAGATTTTATGAATACCTTCCATATCCTTAAATCTCCCAAATGCAAACTCTCATCAATTTTCTCTACACTTTGTAACAGTCTCTAAATTATAAACATGTTCTCCATGCTTACTGCCTCACCCTCCTTAAACCACCACCTAACTCTATCAAGTGGTTTCTTAAACTACAAATCTGATTATATCCCATAGATACACCACTGTCTCAAGAGTGTGTCTAGTGTTTTCTGAATTGGAGGCTACCTAGAGGTAGCGACTGAGCGACTTCCCTTTCACTTTTCACTTTCATGCATTGGAGAAGGAGATGGCAACCCACTCCGGTGTTCTTGCCTGGAGAATCCCAGGGACGGTGGAGCCTGGTGGGCTGCCGTCTCTGGGGTCGCACAGAGTCGGACACGACTGAAGCGACTTAGCAGCAGAGGATGAAGTGGTAACCCAGTTTCCGGCTTAAGCAAACAGAAAAACAAACAAAAAACCCAAACACCTGGCAAAGGCAGGAAAGAAAGAGCAAAATACATCCTCTGAATTATCCTCCACCCCATCTCTGATCCACTCGACCCCTAACTGCCCAGCTTTTCAGCTGTACCCAATGTTTTTCTCCTGATATATAAACTTTAGTTATAAAGTACTCACAATTATCTGGTCAAAGTATTCTATTTCACAACCAGTATCCCTTTGTTTATGCCACTCTTTTTGCCCAAATGCTACTATCTCAGAAGTACCCTCCTCCTATCAAGTTGTTCTCAAAGGTCCTAAGATCCAATTCACCACTCTTGACTATAACTTAGATTTGTCAGATTTTAACATTTCATTGGATTTATCTGGCCTACATCTCTTTTACTAGCGCTTATAGCTCCTGAAATAAGGGTCTCGTTTGTTTCTTTGGTTTTATTCCCCAATTCTCTAGTATTCAAAATAGACCCACATATGAAAGTGTGTGCAGGTGCTTGGAGGAAGCTGTAAATTCTAAATCCTTAATCTGTGTAGGGTTCAGGATCCCTTGAGAAACTTTGCCCAAGTCATTTTCTAATATCTTACTTTAAATGCACTAGGTTTTTTTTCAACTTCAAAAGCATCAGGCTTTCCTATTGTTAAAAAGGAAACAAGGTTAATAGTATTTCTTCATCCCTGATCAGGTCCAAGAGGAAAAAAAACCTTGGGAAAGAACCAGGGTCAAAACAAAACCAACGTTCGTGGTTTATAAATAATTAAACGAAGTATTAATGCTTCGCGCGTAATTTTCTATATAGTGAGAATGTTTTTAACTATTGCATTCCAAACTTTCATCTTAAAATGAGAAAACATAGAACTAGCCGGTCTCCAGACCCCTGGTCTATTTTTATCTTTACCTGTCTTGCAGCGAGCTTCTTTACCCCCTCCGCTGACACAATTCCTGTCACCGTAACGTTTTCTTTCCTGCCTACGAAACGGACTCGGCACAGATCTTGACCAGGGAGGCACTAGTCTCCCGAGGTGGACTGCGACTCCAGAATGCCCAGGGGCTAAACTCGAGGTAGCTGGTGCGACCTCGTTCTGTTGCCACTAAACGTCCCCTGCTGCCCCGTCCCGTGCCCCAAAGGAGCGGCAGGCAACGTTAAGATTATCAACGTTAACATTATGCCCGCTCTGGGAACAAAAACTGTGAGACACCAGTACCTCTCGGAATAGCGCAGGAGCTCTGCATTGAGCTGTTCTCGAATACCGGTGCGTTTCTTGTTAAGATAGCGCGGCGACAGGGCGATGTGTCTTCGGTGCGGGCCCGCCACCAGGCAGGAGTAGCGGCTATTCACAAGCGCACAAGCAGCCGCGTAGGTAGGCAATTCTAAGCACGGCAAGACGCCGGCAGGCCCTTCTGAGGCCGCCTTCGGCCGCGGAGCCACTGAGCAACCCTCAGCCATGCGGCTGGCTAGGTTTCCCACGGCGCTCACTAATGACGCAGTCAATAACCGCCTATCCGGACGCCGCCTTTTACGTCATCCACCAGCTACCACGCCCCTAGGGAGTTTCCTCTCCCGGTGCTGCAGTATTCAGTTCTTACCAGCAGGGGGAAACCGTCCCCCCACAACTTGAACCACTGTGAAGCTAGGAACCTGTGGTTAAGGATTGAGCATTCTTTAAAGCCAACCATCACCTCATCTCTTCAGGGAGCACAGCCTATGTTTTAGCTAACGCCCGCAACAGATTTAGAATGTAGATTTAATAGGGGTTCACGCTTTGATCATATCCAGTAGTGAGGTGGTTTGGTAGATTTACAAGGTTAGACTGTGCAATTATAAATTTAAAAATATTTATGGAATGTATTTCCTGCAGAGAATCCAATCCTAAAAAACAGTNCCCTTTAGTGTGTATTGCGCATGCACAGTAACCAGACCTCCTTATCCTGTAAGGGGCCACGATGACTCCCTACTCACTTCGAGAGTGCATATCTGGACTGTATAAACTGTCAGTGCATCATTTGATGTATAACCCTTTGTCTCAAAAACGTATAGTATATAACTGTGCTTTGCCCTCAACAGGGAGACCACTCCTCACGTTGTGGGGTCCAGAGTCGCAGAGCACAATGGTGTACAGTTTATTACGCCAGCGAGTCCAAGCGCAATCAGTTCCCAACAAGGACCCTGATGCTTCTGATGGGCCCAGTTTTATACAGCCCCCACCCTGCCCACGTGACTGGTTACTTGTTAGCAACTTCTTTGTTGTATATGACTGAGTTTTACAAGTAGGTGCTAGGAGAAGAAACAAGGTTAAAGAGGGGGGAACAATGATTATACATCAAAGGGGGATGTCTCCATCGTGAATCTAACAGGGGCAGCCTGACCTCAGCTACAATCTCCATTTGCCATCTGTAGGGAAGGAAGTCTCCAGGAGACCTGGTTTTCACTAGCAACAGTTTCCTCACTCCTGGGCAGGGTTCAGGCCCAGTTCACATCCTGTCTGTAAGACGCATGACAGGCTTCAAGATGGAGTCTCTCCTGCTTTCCTCACACTGGCCCCAACACTCAGAGCTTTCTGAAAGGTGTCTCCCAGGATTAGAAACCTCAAATTGGCCTGAAAAAATTTTTCCATTTCTTCCTTAGATTATTAATTTCTTGTCAACACCATGCATGAATGAATGTACAAATGCATAAACGAATGAATAAAATAACAGGTGATGAAGAGCTTACAGATTAAGTGATGAAATATGCATCTAACACATGTTTATGCCTAGATCCTAAGTGCCAAGAGAAATGTATAGCAATTAGTGGTATGAGTATAACACCCTCCCATGTGCCCTAGGTACTGTGAAAATGTCTAATCTCTCGATACCTGTTTTCCACTTGTAAAATCAGTATACTATAGACATTATAGAAGGTTTAAATAAGGTAAATAAAAAGCATTTTCTTTAGTACTGTTTAACTGACTCCAAATTTAGCATGAGATGAGAATGGGATAAAACTGCTCCCAAAGCCCAATGGTAAATATGTTATGTTTGCAAATAAATACCTTGCCTTTACCTTGACTTTGTTGCAAAGCCCTGTAGCCTCCCTGTGTTAGACTCTGTAGTCCAGTATTCTCAACCTGGCAGAACTTTAAAATCCTCTGATGCCTAGGGGGCATTCCAGAGCAATTTGGTCAAAACCTCTCTTTGAAGTGAAGACGTATCTAGATTGTCTGCAGATGATAAAACATGAATAAAAACAAATTTTACAAACACAATTTACTGAAACAACAATAACAACCACTCCCCCCCCCAAAAAAAACAGTTGGACATCAGAACAATTGAGTCAAAACAAAACTTACTTGAAATCAACTACTACAGTAATGATTTTATAGAAATGTATAATATGAAGTAATTTTGTAACTCTGGATTTTTAAAGGCAATTTTCTTGTTTGACTTTGAAAATTTTTTAGTTTTTAGTCTCTTAAATCTGCTTTGACTGTTAGCCACTATCCACATGTGTCATGATTTCAAGGGATAAAAGAGTGATTCAGCCTGCATGTAATTGTTGACCATCATGGAGTGACTTTCCCAAATTAACCTGTTCTACCCACCACCCCAGGGAAGAAAAAAAAAACAAGTACCATGAGATCCCTCTTGTTGTTGAAGATTTTGGTTATTACACTTCAGTTCAGTGGCTCAGCCGTGTCCGACTCTTTGCAACCCCATGAATAGCAGCACGCCAGGCCTCCCTGTCCATCAGCAACTCCGGGAGTTCACCCAAACTCATGTGCATCAAGTCGGTGATGCCTTCCAGCCATCTCATCCTCTGTCATCCCCTTCTCCTCCTGCCCCCAATCCTTCCCAGCATCAGGATGTTTTCCAGTGAGTCAACTCTTCGCATCAGGTGGCCAAAGTATTGGAGTTTCAGCTTCAGCATCAGTCCTTCCAGTGAACTCCCAGGACTGATCTCCTTTAGGATAGACTGGTTGGATCTCCTTGCAGTCCAAGGGACTCTTAAGAGTCTTCTCCAACACCACAGTTCATAAGCATCAATTCTTCGGCGCTCAGCCTTCTTCACAGTCCAACTCTCATATCCATACATGACCACTGGAAAAATCATAGCCTTGACTTGACAGACCTTTGTTGGCAAAGTAATGTCTCTGCTTTTGAATGTGCTATCTAGGTTGGTCATAACTTTCCTTCCAAGGAGTAAGTGTCTTTTAATTTCATGGCTGCAGTCACCATCTGCAGTGATTTTGGAGCCCAAAAAAATAAAGTCTGACACTGTTTCCCCTGTTTCCTCATCTATTTCCCTTGAAGTGATGGGACCAGATGCCATGATCTTTGTTTTCTGAATGTTGAGCTTTAAGCCAACTTTTTCACTCTCCTTTTTCATCAAAAGGCTATCTTTAGTTCCTCTTCACTTTCTGCCATAAGGGTGGTGTCCTCTGCATATCTGAGGTTATTGATATTTCTCCTGGCAATCTTGATTCCAGCTTGTGCTTCTTCCAGCCCAGCATTTCTCATGATGTACTCTGCATATAAGTTAAATAAACAAGGTGACAATATACAGCCTTGACGGACTCCTTTTCCTATTTGGAACCAGTCTGTTGTTCCATGACCAGTTCTAACTGTTGCTTCCTGACCTGCATACAGATTTTTCAAGAGGCAGGTCAGGTGGTCTGGTATTCCCATCTCCTTCAGAATTTTCCACAGTTTATAGTGATCCACGCAGTCAAAGGCTTTGGCATAGTCAATAAAGCAGAAATAGATGTTTTTCTGGAACTCTCTTCCTTTCTCCATGATCCAGCGGATGTTGGCAATTTGATCTCTGGTTCCTCTGCCTTTTCTAAAACCAGCTTGAACATCAGGATGGTCACGGTTCACATATTGTTAAACCCTGGCTTGGAGAATTTTGTGCATTACTTTACTAGCATGTGAGATGAGTGCAATTGTGCGGTAGTTTGAGCATTCTTTGGTTATTACAAGAAACCCTTTATTTTTAGATGGTTTAATATAGTGCGAGGTGAAAAGCCTGGGTGCTAAAAGTCATGTTTTTTTCTTTCTTTTTTAAAGGAAGTCGCTGACTGCTTAGAATGTATTTCTTGAGTGAATGATTCACTTTACTAAGGAGACAGAGATGTTAATCAGTTAAGGACTCTAACTGAGGCATGACTTATTTCACAACTCATGCTTTGAATTACTAAAAATCCTCACTTTTCGTAGACACATGACCGATGCTGATAAAGGAAGAAATTGTGAGTCAGTAAAATGGGTTGCTTATTTTACTTAACCTCTGCCTAAAACCATCAAAGTGGTAAACACTACCATTTTAACATACTTGGGAAGATGTCAAAGGAGCACTGGTCTTGGCCAAAGTATTGGGACTGGTAGTCTGGCAGAAATAATTCAGGCAAAATGGCCTGGCTTGCAGGAGCCAGATGCCACAGTCGGGTTGTTTTAGGTATCAGTCTTTGCTCTGTGACCTTTGAAAACTTGTCTAGCCTTTGTAAACTTCAGCTTCATAATTTGTACTGTTCGGTTCGGTTCAGTCGCTCAGTTGTGTCCGACTCTTTGCGACCCCATGAATCGCAGCACGCCAGGCCTCCCTGTCCATCACCAACTCCCGGAGTTTACTCAGTCTCACGTCCATCGAGTCAGTAATGCCATCCAGCCATCTCATCCTCGGTCGTCCCCTTCTCCTCCTGCCCCCAATCCTTCCCAGCATTAGAGTCTTTTCCAATGAGTCAACTCTTCACATGAGGTGGCCAAAGTACTGGAGTTTCAGCTTTAGCATCATTCCTTCCAAAGAAATCCCAGGGCTGATCTCCTTCAGAATGGACTGGTTGGATCTCCTTGCAGTCCAAGGGACTCTCAAGAGTCTTCTCCAACACCACAGTTCAAAAGCATCAATTCTTCAGTGCTCAGCCTTCTTCACAGTCCAACTCTCACATCCATACATGACCACAGGAAAAATCATAGCCTTGACTTGACAGGCCTTAGTCGGCAAAGTAATGTCTCTGCTTTTGAATATATTATCTAGATTGGTCATAACTTTTCTTCCAAGGAGTAAGTGTCTTTTAATTTCATGGCTGCAATCACCATCTGCAGTGATTTTGGAGCCCAAAAACTAAAGTCTGACACTATTTCCGCTGTTTC
>SJYQ01000195.1:624257-652942 GCA_006410935.1 Redunca redunca | reverse complement strand
TGGAGGTGATGGAATTCCAGTTGAGCTGTTTCAAATCCTGAAAGATGATGCTGTGAAAGTGCTGCACTCAATATGCCAGCAAATTTGGAAAACTCAGCAGTGGCCACAGGACTGGAAAAGGTCAGTTTTCATTCCAATTCCAAAGAAAGGCAATGCCATAGAATGCTCAAACTACTGCACAATTGCACTCCTCTCACATGCTAGTAAAGTAATGCTCAAAATTCTCCAAGCCAGACTTCAGGAATATGTGAACCATGAACTCCTTGATGTTTAAGCTGGTTTTAGAAAAGGTAGAGGAACCAGAGATCAAATTGCCAACATCCACTGGATCATGGAAAAAGCAAGAGAATTCCAGAAAAACATCTATTTCTGCTTTATTGACTATGCCAAAGCCTTTGACTGTGTGGATCACAATAAACTGTGGAAAATTCTGAAAGAGATGGGAATACCAGACCACCTGACCTGCCTCTTGAGAAATCTGTATGCAGGTCAGGAAGCAACAGTTCGAACTGGACATGGAACAACAGACTGGTTCCAAATAGGGAAAGGAGTACGTACGTCAAGGTTGTATATAGGTGTTAGCAAGATTAATTTCAGCTCCTCTTCAATATATTGCTATTGTAAGCAATCTAATTACATAAACATTTGATTGAGGGTAAAGCAATTAAAGATTTAAATATATCCTCTTAAAATAAAAAATCTATTGATAAAATTCACTCTAGATATGAGATGACAAATTTATAATTTTGCTTTGTTAATAGGAAAAATTAAAATAGTTTCAGTACAGACTAGCTGTTTGAAATAAATGTGTTCAACTTGGTAAACAGTTATATTTTAGTTGTTCAATAAATTGTGAAATACATTACTTATGGAAAATACATGTATAAAGTCAGATATAAAATTTACCTAATGGTTTTTGGAAAGGAAGATACAAAACCCCCAAATCTGAACACAATATATACCAGTCATGCAGACTACTTGTAATTTGTAATTCTCAAATGTGTCAGCAGATGGCAATCATGAGCTTTAAGTTTATAAAGTTTTGCTTTAGCCCAAAGTACTTACTGTTCAGTTTAGTTCAGTCGCTCAGTCATGTCTGACTCTGCGATCCCATGAATCACAGCATGCCAGGCCTCCCTGTCCATCACCATCTCCCGGAGTTCATTCAGATTCACATCCATCGAGTCAGTGATGTCATCCAGCCATCTCATCTGTCGTCCCCTTCTCTTCCTGCCCCCAATCCCTCCCAGCATCAAAGTCTTTTCCAGTGAGTCATCTCTTCACATGAAGTGGCCAAAGTACTGGAGTTTCAGCTTTAGCATCATTCCTTCCAAAGAAATCCCAGGGTTGATCTCCTTCAGAACGAACTGGTTAGATCTCCTTGCAGTCCAAGGGACTCTCAAGAGTCTTCTCCAACACCACAGTTCAAAAGCATCAGTTCTTTGGTGCTCAGCCTTCTTCATAGTCCAACTCTCACATCCATACATGACTACTGGAAAAACCAAAGTACTGTAGGAATGGCAAAACCAAGGCAACTATTTATTGACAGCTGGTTTTTACGTGTAATCTCTCAATAAAGGATGTAAGGTCAAGTTTTGACTCTGAAAGCCCTTCCTACTGGCTTCTTAGATTGTTGAATAACAAATGTACACTGTGCTTGCAGTGAAGAAAAAGAAATAAAGCACATTTCATTACTTTTTGTTGAATATAATAGATTTTATATTTTGCAAGCTATAGCTATTACTGAAATACGCAGAAATGCAATAACTCAAATACATCTGCCTAAAAGGTAAGACCTGACTGTTCTAATGAGGTTACATTTTATTGGTGGCCCTCAAATCAGGTCGCTGGCCCAGCAACAGCTCCATCCCCTGAGAGGCAGATGTGCAGGTTCTTAGGCCACACCCAGGCCTAAGTAAAATCACAATTCTGGGATGAAGCCCAGGTGATCAAATACCTGCTGAAGTATGAGAACCAAAGCCTCTAAAGCAGCTTGAAATACAGAAAAGAGGCTCTGAATTTATGACTTTTGTTCAGGTGTAACTGATGTAAATACAGTAATAATCAACAATGTAGTTGATTCTTTCTTTCTTATTATTTAGTGCTCAAAAACAGTTATTTCAAATAAAGAACATGACTCAGAAGGTTAGAAGCCATGACTTAATTTCCAAGCATTTCTTATACCAAAAGAATTGCGGTTTATGTTCCCCTCTGCGTCATACTGAAAGGGATTACATTATGGTACATTTTGCATTACAACCTAATGAAACAAATACAAACTAAGTCAAGACAGGATTATTTCCCAGGAGTAGAGAACAATCTTCATGAAGGAAAATAATTTTCTACAAAACATGGATTATTCTTATTTGCATCAATACATGTGTAGGTTCTATTTTCTCTAAGACAAAGCCAAAATTTCCTGCAATTTTGTCCCTGAAATAAGAGTCATTTTAAATTAACAACAAATATACCCAGGCACAATTTTTTTAAAAAAAGAGAAGATAAACAAAATTTTTTATCAATGTGATAATTTTATCCTAAACACTACTATCACTACTATGTTTCAATTCTCTTACTATTTGAATTTTTATTAATTCAAAATTTATCAAAGAATACATAAACTACCCTTCCATAAAAAAGCAGCGTTTACTCAACTACTTCAGTACAGAGACAACTTTTTTCTCATCTGTAATATATAAATATAGTTTTAATAAATAGACTATTTGTAAATCATATTAGGTACTTATGAGGGTAATAACAAGAGCAAAAATCATAAGGATTCATTGTATTTTCACTCTAGAAAATGTAATTATTTGTGTCTGACTTTTGTGGTAACAGATATAATAGTGTTGAAACATCGTGATCTTTATGCTTAATCTCCTGGCCATAGTTCAGATATTCTGACTGTTATCTAAGGACGTGTGTGTTAGAATTTCCTCTCTATATACATATGTGTAATATGTATGTGTGTATTTGTTTAAATGTGAACTTTAAAATATGGACTTGGGTAAAATGATAAAATCATATAAATCTTTTAGCTTCACTTACCTGAGGTTGCAAGAATCTATCTAGGTATCTATCAGTCATTACCAGGAAGGCTAGATGAAACATTCTATTTGAAAAGGATTGGCTTAATTAATTTGGGGCATGCATTTGTGCACGTGGGTGTACATGCGTAGCGGTGTGCTCTGGCGACCATTGGGAAGAGGTTAAGAAGGAATCAGAAAGGCTGGGTTACCTACTGAGGATTTGGTGCCTTCTTTATGTAACTTACTATCCTTTGATGAAAAGGAGAGTCAGTATTTCTCCTAAGGCTCTATTTCCTTCTTAATTAGATCCTACTGTGACAGTTTCAACACCCCTCTTTCAAGGCTTTCAAATCTGAGGAATCTGGCCAATAAAATTAATCATGGTGGTTACAAGGGTGTCCATGGAAATTATCTATTTCCATCTGTCTTTAGCTTCCTGCAGAACATAAAGAAAACAGTTTCCCTTTCTGTTTTTTGAGTGGTAGCTTAAAGCTGTAGTTTAATAAAGAACTTGCTGGCTGCAGAGTTTGTATAGGTGAGAAGTTGCAGATCTTAGACATTAAATATATTCCAAAGAACATGGTGTGGAAGTTTGAGAGTAGAATGTAGACAAAATGAAATTTAAACATGGTGCATTTTAATATAGAATATACTCTCAAGTCATTACACAAAATGCGTACTAACGGATCATATTCTCCACTTCCTCTTATGACTACAAGATGCTCTTGATACTTTTGTGCTCTTTGCAAATTATTAAAGTAGTAAATTCATCTTTATCCAGTGACAAAGTGGACTTTCCCACTTGTGAAAAACTGCAACAGTGTGCAGAATTTACAAGGGAAGATAGTACATAAAAGCCACATTTGTCAGTAAAATAAAACTCTGGAACTCCAAAATTCACGCTGAAATGGGTATTTTCGGGTGAGGAGGATAAAGGACTTACTGAAAGCAGCTCTCTCCCCTTGTTTCTCACTTTCCCTTGACATTGCTTGCTGTGATTCCCACTGTCATGCAACATATTGGCTTTAGAATGATACTTGCTGATAGTGTTAGCTCTGCTTGAATAAAACTTCTTTGATATTTTTTGGTGCAGATGAGTAGGCCAAACTAGACACTAAAAAAGAAAAAGAAAGTACAAGAAATGAACAGAACTAACATATAAAAGCAGACTGTTGTTCAGTTTCAAATTAGTTTTCTTTATAGACTACTGGTCCAATCCCGTTATGAAGCTTGGGGATGGTGGGGCGGAGCAGAAATGATCTCGCCTTGGTTTCTCACTTACAGCTAGCTCCCGGCCTGTCTCCGATGACCACCTAGATTTTTCAACCTTTTTACATTCAAAGTATAGAGAACTCAAGCTTTCCCTTTATTTACGTGAGATCCTTCCTCTGAATTCCTGTCTTTAGTTTGAGCACGTGCTTGCTTACCAGGAACCTAGTTTGCTGAAGTCCTGTTTGCTGAGAGTGAAGTCAAAGCTTGACAACCAGAGAGAGAAAGTCTCAGGGCCTAGTGCAGGAGCCAGAAACTGAAATTACCACCGCACCACAGAGCAGATACTTGGATCGAAATCAGAAGCAGAACAAGTCAAGGCGAGCGGTTCATATGGGTAGACTTGTGGTTTGGATTTTAGACCTAAGTGTATATAAGTTGCATGATTTGGTTAAATGACTAAGATTCATGGGTTGAGCCAGATATGATCTCACCTTTCAGGTGAAATATTGATGTCTTCCCACCTTTTCCTTATTTTAAATAGAATAAATACTACTAGTACGATAGAGGAATAGTCACGTTTATAGACAATGGACAGTATAATAGCCCTTCAGAAATGCTGCGTCACCACAGGTTTTACTCACAGATAGCAAGATGCCAACATCGCCTATTAGGACTTGAAACCTTTCCTGCAATTTGTTGTACTATAAAGGGCACAGCGCCTTTCTTTCATTCTTTTCTATTTTTCTCAGATATTTATGTGACAGTATTAATATACTTAGGACAGAAAAAAGATATGTCCCGATCATAAACAATTTGGGGGATGGTGATGGGGGCAGTGGACCTCTAGCAGCCTGGAGGGAGCACTTCTAGTCTATTGAAGGGAATAAGATTCAGTGTTACCTCTTTCCTTGGCTGACTGACCATTACGGACAGAGTGAGGGACCGCGCTGGCTGATCCAGCCACCCACAGAGGAAACTGTGGCTCTTCTTTCCTAGGCAGTCAGCTTGGAGGGCCCAAGGGATTTCTTCCAGCCCCAGCTCCAGATGTTGCTGAAGGACGATTGAGGTCCTCTGTCTTAGTGAGTAGGTGGGGACCAATATCCTAAGAATAAAATAATCAACAAGAGACCATGCAAATTTGACAAGATTTGGGGTTTTTCTGTGAAGCTCCCAGAGTCTTTCTAGCAGTTTTTAGTACCACAATACATTTTGGCTTGGGTGGGGGGTGGGGGGGGGCAGGGTTTGCACCACCTTGTGTGGGAACTGAAGCAGAGTCTTTGAATGTTAAGGTAGGAAAACCTTTGAAATCAATGTCTTCAGCTCATGAAAAAGAAAGTGAAAAATGTTCCTAGTTTTAAAGATACCTAATTAAATGAATGTGACCTACCTATAATTAGTTGATGCAGATAATTCTAAACTATTAAAATAGTGCCACACATTTTTTAGATCTAGAATTTGACTTTTCATAATATATTTCTTGGGAAATACATCCCTAATAAGAGATTATGTATTCAGTAGATAATTTTCCTGGCAAAAAGAGTTTTAAAAAATACTTTACTAGGCATCCACATTTCCAGCAATTTCTGAATTAGTTTCCTCTGCTATGAGTAACTGACAACCTGTGATTTATGGACTTGGAATAATTGAATTTCTTGGCTGTCAGATACTTTGAGTAAGAAATATTACATATGTTTCCAGAAAAATGATTTAAGGGAGAAAAGAGTGAAGTGATGCCAAGTTCTGAAACTGTATTTGGAAACTGTGTTCTAACCAAATGGTACTTAAGATGCTCTCTCTAAGTTTCTGAAATGTGTTTGCTAAATAATGTTTGAAAATGCAGTTCTAATCATGCTGCTTTCCAGCTAAGTCAATGAAACCAGTGGAGAGCAACTTATTATTCTCACCTTCTCAAGCCCAAGAAATGCAGAATTTGTCAGTGATGCATGGTGAGGAGCTGAGTCAATTTCTTCAAGAGCAGGAGTTACACAATATCTTGTTTTATCTGTCAAATATAAAATATTGACTGATTTAGTGGAATCATTGCAGGAACAGATTTTTTTAAAACGTTACATCTCTACCACAACTTCTCAGCTTCACTGTGTGTCTGACTTACACTGGATTTTGGCTAGTTTTGCTCAGTCTTTGGCTTTAACCAGTTCATCAACTTCAAATTTCATGGAGTGTTTACCAACCCTTTTCACATTCTATTATAACGATAATTGGTTGACTGGGGAGGAAATTTTTAGGTACTGAGGGTGAGGACCAGTTCTCTGAGTGCTTTTGACTAACTCAGTCCCATAGGAGTTTCTGAGATGATGGAAATATTCTGTAACTGTAGTCCATATGTAGCTGTTCAGCACTTGGACCATGACTAGCTTAACTGAGAAACTGAATATTTGATTTTAACTAATTTATATTTAAATTTGAATACTCATGTGGATAGGATTGTGGCTACTGTCTCAAATAATACAGTAGACCTTAGTGCATTTATGACCCTGAGCAGTTCAAGTCTACGCTTGTGGGTAGCACTAACATTGGTTGCTTGGGATCATATTCATGGGTGTTCCTCAGTGGTTCTAAATTGGGGGGGTAATAATTTCCTAATTTGGGGCTTCCCTGGTGGATCAGAGGGTAAAGCATCTGCCCGTAATGTGGGAGACACAGGTTCGATCCCTGTGTCGGGAAGACCCCCTGGAGAAGGAAATGGAAACTCACTCCAGTATTCTTCCCTGCAAAATCCCATGGGCAGAGGAGCCTGGTAGGCTACAGACCATTGGGTCACAAAGAGTGGAACATGACTGAGCAACTTCACTTTCACTTCCCTAATTTAGAGAGGTGTAAATTTGTTAGGATATTTGTTATTGTTACAACTGAAGTGTCCTCCTGGCGTTTAGTGGGTGGTGGCCCAAGATGCTTAATGGCTTGAAATGTATAATACAGTCTGCACCATGAATTATTGCTGCTGCTAAGTCGCTTCAGTCGTGTCCGACTCTGTGCAACCCCATAGACCACAGCCCACCACGCTCCCCCGTCCCTGGGATTTTCCAGGCAAGAACACTGGAGTGGGTTGCCATTGCCTTCTCCGACAATGAATTACTGTCCACCCCAAATGCCAGTAGGAACCAATGTGACAAATACAAATAGGTCAGCCAAGTTCTCTAAATATTTCAGCTGAAGTATTCATTTGCGAGATCTGCAATCTCAGTGCTGCTGCTGCTGCTAAGTCGCTTCAGTTGTGTCCGACTCTGTGCGACCCCATGGACAGCAGCCCACCAGGCTCCCCAATCCCTGGGATTCTCCAGGCAAGAACACTGGAATGGGTTGCCATTTCTTTCTCCAGTACATGAAAGTGAAAAGTGAAAGTGAATTTGCTCAGTCGTGTCCAACTCTTAGCGACCCCATGGACTGCAGGTCACCAGGCTCCTCCGTCCATGGGATTTTCCAGGCAAGAGTACTGGAGTGGGGTGCCACTGCCTTCTTCGAAACTCAGTGCTATCTAAAGTTAATTTTATCTCCTATGATCTGTATCTTATTTCCTCCTGCCTCAAGGTTTTTTTTTTATCATGCTCATTTTGTTCTGTATCCTCAACTACTTCCTGTCTATATTTGAACATACTTTAATCTTTCCAAATTATGTCAACTAGGAAAAACTAAATACCATTTCTTAATTTCACGTCCTCTAGCTGGGACTGTCTCCGCCTCATTCACAGCATCCTGTCTCCTGCCAGTCTGAGAACTATACATTTATTCATCTAGCTATAGGGAGAGGAGAAGGCAATGGCACCCCACTCCAGTACTCTTGCCTGGAAAATCCCATGGACGGAGGAGCTTGGTGGGCTGCTGCCTATGGGGTCGCACAGAGTCGGACACGACAGAAGTGACTTAGCAGCAGCAGCAGCAGCTATAGGGAGAAGGGACTATTTCTTGTGATGTAAAGAATGTTCACACCATATGTAAGTTTCAAAACACACCATTTTTATTACACAGACAAATCAATAGAGTTATCATACCATGTTCCACTTCTAAACAACTGTATATATGTATGTGTAGAGACACACACATATGTTGAAAAATTTTAAACAGAGTTCACTTCTTTTATGCTTATAATTGCTGGACCTTTTAGTATCTAGTCTCTATGGCACACTACCATATTAGTGTCACATTTTTTTTTTTCTAATTTAGTATCACATTACTTTTTCCCAAGGGTAGGCTCATACTAAAACTGTAATGTAGTCACTTAAAATATTCTAGTTCAAAGTTTTTTGAAAATTTAATTTTCAAATACTTGACAAATGTCTTCCTAACTTCCCCTACTTACCTCAAAAAGAATCACTGCACATCCCAAATAAATGATTCTAAATAACTGAGTCCTGAAAATGTTGGGCTAAATATTAAAATAATTAAAGATCTATCTATACTTGGTTAAATACATTGTAGACTACTTGGATAACTGTGATGATGGCATCTCTTCTTAACTCTATGTCAAAGCAGTCATGTGCCTGCTTTTGTCCTTTATGGGTGATTTCTTTATTATTTCAAAAGGCATTAAAACATCTTACTGATATATTATAACTGTACTGTGCAAACATGTCTACAAAGAAATGCCACCTAAAATGAGAGTTGGTATTCTTTCAGTACAAAACCACATCCTTGCATAAATTCAGTAGAACCGTATATACTCAAATACCTGTATTATATATATAATTCAGATTTTCAGTGTTTAAAAATCATTCATAATTATGGCATCAAATAAACAGAAGTGAATTGCCACAAGTTATATTCTCATAAATATTTTCAAAGACCATGCTGTTTTCTCTCCAATATGTAGTATCATAGGTTAATATTTTAACATTCCTTTATGGAAGTGAAGGACTGAATCTAGCTATTTGAACATAAGCCTATCTTTTAGCTTCCTTCTACAGAGATCTCTTTCAGGTTCTTTAGGTATAGGCATTCTTGAGAATGATCTGTCTGTATTTTTCCATGTGAATTGTAAAACAAAACAAAAATCCTAAATTAAATTCTAACAAAGCTAAATGTAACTTCATCTTTTAGGCATACATCATTTGTCCTTTTATATAATTTTAATTGGGCTATAATGTACTTGAAATATAAGTGTCGTGAATAATTACAAGTAATTCTATCTATATTTATAAGCATGGAAGTATCTGAATTAAAGCTGTTATGTTTATAAATCAATAATAATTGTTCTTACATAAATACCAAAATAATAGATTGCCAAATAATTAAGCAGTTTGTCTTGATACTATTCAGACCACTTCACCCCATAAATTTCAGCCACAGTGGTATTTACATATAACAGACATAATAAAAGAAATAAAACTAGGAAAATTTAGTTGAAATTAAATGTGACTCTGTGGGCACAGAAAAGTCTAAAAAACCACTTTTTCATTTCTATGGGAATAGAATCTTGATAATACTCCCACAGCATCACAATTTCTTTTCTACTACATATTTACATCCATGAATGTTATAAATATGTGCTATATATATTTTCTATATTTACAAATATACACATACACACAAGCATACTTTATTCTTAGGCTCATTCACAAACATGCATGTCAATCTGCACAGTATAATCAAAAGATACTTCTTTCCTTAAGTGATATTCATTTATAACTCTGCTCTTTTGTGCAAAAATATCATACAGATTAATAGTCTCTCTCTCTAAAAGAAACCCTCTTTTTTATGTTTTATGTTTTGTTAATTTACAAGAAAATTATGAAACATAGTCATTCACAAATTGAAAATAATTACAATGTTTTTACAACAAGGCATTGCTGGGGTTTTAAATTGTGGCATTCTTTGAAGCCATTGTCTTTCAGAACAAAGACATTGGTAAGTTATTGTTATTTCTTGACATTTGCACTTTTTAATTATTTATATGAAATATGTCATTACAAGTCTAACATTCATGCTAGTCAAATAGTGTTTGTGTAGAATATGAATCTTTCTATTTTATCTATTTTTTTTTCCGGGAAAGTCTTTTATAGAATGGTCTGGAAAGTTGATTGAAATTACTGTATTAGAATTTTTCTGGAAAGTTTTTCACCAGTATAAAAAAAAAAGCTGAAGAAATAAAGTGAGGCAAAATTGAAGAAGAATTTCAGTGAGTTATCAGGAGAAATAACAGCAAATGCAAGAACTATTTTAACTTATCTCCTAGTCCTTTGGCATTTCTTTGCCCCATGAAAAATGTTCAGTTCTTTAAAATATTGATTATACTCTTCCGTTAAATATCAGCTGTGGTCCTCCATTGCTCATGTTGTCTGTCATTTCCTGTTAGGAAAATAAAATTAATTAAAATTCACTTTCAGAATAAGACATTAATTTGGTTAATTTGTTTACAAAATGGAAATTTCAAGCCATTGAAAAACTTTCTGAGTTTGGGGGAAGGACAAGGATTAATATTGCTGATTTTGAGAAAATGAAAGTTCAAGCCATCTTGGAACCCACGAAAATGCTGAAGTGACAGTCTCTTAGACCAAAATCTTCTACCCACAACAAGAGTTTACTCTCTCCTCAGTCCCCTCAGTTTCCCCTATCATTCCTCATCTCTGTTTTGGAAAGACCTCGCCTAGAAAAAAGATGCTTAAATACCCACGTTTTTCCAATGTATAGGTGTGTCTGTTGAGCATATCAACAAAATGCCAACAGATGCTAGGGGATACCTTTACTGTATAGAAAACTCTGTGGCCTTTTCTGAAGAACTGAAAAAGGCAACAAAGGGACTGCCTGTCTGTAACTGAGCAACACTAATAATTCACAGTGGGACATACTGCTTCTCATGGCATTGTCACTCATACACTAAAAAGCAAACTGTAAAAGCTCTTAACGTGTTTTTTAAGAGATCAATTACTCAATAGTTAAAAAGGAAAGCTACATGAGAAGGCAACAGGAATTTTAGTAAAAACGATGAACTTACTCGTTTCACTTGTAATTTTAGAAAATACGTTAATTTAAGAAAAATTCAGATGCTTTGAATTCATATGTTTTGTTGAACATTAAACTCTTCCCTATACAATGAAAGGTAACAAGGAGATGTGAGGCCCATTCACACTTATAATGTTTAGTGGATCATATTATAAATAGTATTTAGGCAGAACTCTCTAAAAATAGATGAAAACATCATTCCATGCTTGAACAAGCCTATTTGCAAAAGTGCTGTAACAAAGACTCCAGTAGAAAGAGATTTTCTCAATGATCTCAAGCCTATCAGGTATGTCTAATGTCTGTGTCTGGGTGAAAAAAAAAAAAGAAAGTAATGTGTTTGCTTTTGTCAACTTTAGAAATTCTTCCAAATCTTTATTTCAAAAATGAAAAGATGTCTATGCCTCATTTTTATTCTCTTTTTGAAAATTCAATACAGGAGAGAAAAAGTAAAATAAAGATGTTTACTTCTTGCCTTTGGTGGTTCTGGAAGTAGCTTAAGAGAGTCAGGGAGGGACTGGAAGGTAGGAATTGGTTTGGTTTTGGAACTATGCTTTTGAAAACTTTGGTGTCTTTTAGAACATCAGGTAGAGTGTCATCCAAAAAAAATCTGAGAAAGAAGACAATATACAAAGAAGACCCTTCCTCTTCTCACATCAAGACCTATCCTCGTACAAAGTGCCTGGCCCCTTACAGGCCACAGGGGTTGTCTTATAAGTGGGTATCTATTATATGTACCCTGATTAAGTGCTGAGGAATTGCCTGAAGCCTAAAAACTTAAACCAGGTTAGGGTTAAGTCTCCGACAGAAAGTGAAGTTCTTTTGGTGCCAACAGGCTGCCTTTATGTCTGACAGTGGTTCAGTCTCACTGAGAGGCCGGCTTTTGCTAGAGATATGCTCACAGAAGTAGGTCTAAAAAACACTGGGGTTACTGGGATGAGGTTTAGTTTATTGATGAGATACCTGATTTGAAGTTCATTTTAGAACTCACTGTTGGTGGCAAGAAACATGGAACTGTCTCTCCCAAATGATCTGTAACAAAATCTACTCATCCACCTGTAGCTCTTCCTTCTAGTAGGACAAAAACTATTTTCTAAGGAATTTAGAGAAGTAGGATTCTTAGATGCCTTTTCCTCTCCTAAAATAGGTTTGCATTCAAAAAGTGTCGTAAAAATAATAAAAACTTAATCTAAGGTATAATCGTGTATTGCAGGATTAAGAAAAACCATCAGTTTTTAAAAATCTTACAGAAAGAATTTTCTTAACTAAATTCACCCTAATATGGACACAGTGAAATCACTGATAGGAAAAACAGTTAAAATTGGTTTTTAAATGGACGAGTATCTTCAGTTTATTTACAAATAGGCATGTCCACTTTGGCAAAAGGTTACATTTTAAATCTGGCAGGATTAAATGACTGTTGGCAGATGGGCCACATTATCTGTGTAACTTCGTATATTTCTTATTATAGTATTTAACCAAAGCAAGAATGGCAGCTATTTTAAGAAATCTGAAATGTATGAAATAAATATGAACTGTCTCATACCAAGTAAGTTCACAGGAAGAAAGCTTCTACACATAAGGTTAACTCTGTTAGTGTCAAACTTAGGTTATCTACCCATGCGGCTTTGGCATGAGAGCGATACAAAGTTTGCCTTTATCAGACACATCTATTATTAAAAGCAAAACTCTAATCTGTGAACGATGATACGGAGTCAGTCATGACGTGGCAGAGAATAGAGGAGTCATGAATCATCCAAGCAGAACTGTGTTTGGATGCTTGCAGGCAGGCTGAATATTTTAAATACTCAGCCAGCTTGCACACTGCAAGACTCTGCCGTGTCGGTTTATGTCAGGCCCTCAAAGTAGCTCTCACAGAAGCAGTACTTTGAGGAGCAACATCACAGCATCAGTCCAGACTGATCTGCCGGCATCGCGGCTTCCTTGAAGAGGCAGTGCTTCCTGCAGTGACATTACAACATGGTAACTCCCTAGAAATCAGCGTACCTTGTAGGTAACTCTGGTGTCGAGGGCACCACCGGGCAGCTGGGCAAGTCGGTTATTTCAATAGCCCTCAATCTCTAATGTAAATATAACAATCATACAATAAATATTGCACAAACATACATACAAAAACCTAAATCACACTAGTATAAAAATAGACACACAAAAGAACCATTATCCAAATATATAATGATAACCTCTTTTTAACAATCCATTAAATTACCAGTCCTGCTATTTGTACTATGAGCTCTTTTTGATGGACATGTGTAGATCTGTTAAAAACTGCCTTCTTGGAACATTTCAAGAGCATCTACCCTCCTTATTTGAGTGTATAGATTGTATATGAAAGGGAAATACATAAACTACAGAGTATTTTTTTTTCTCTAAAATCACACTATAATTGTATAGTGTGTAGTATACAAGCAGTCGCAGTATGCAAGCAGTTGTATACTACTTGTAACTCTTGCTACTCTTCCTTCTATTCTGTTGTTATCCAGTTTTATTTCCATGGTATCAAGTGAAATATGATGTGGCCATTAGCTTAGTGAGTTTATTTTACAGTTGTTCTATCCTTTCCTTAACAGATCCCGTAAGCAGGAACTGAATTAAGAAATATGGGCAAAATGTAGAAGAAATATAGCGTGTGTGTATATTCAGTCGTGTCGGCCTCTGTGACTTCATGGGCTGTAGCCCACCAGGCTCCTTTTTCCATGGGATTTCCCAGGCAAGAATACTGGAGTGGGTTGTCATTTCCTTCTCCAGGGGATCTCCCTGACCCAGGGATCAAACCTGTGTCTCCTGCATTGGCAGGTGGGTTCTTTACCACTGAGTCCCCTGGGAAGCCTCAGAAGAAACACAGACAGCTCATTGTATCATTTGTCCTTTGAGGCAATAATTATAACTCCTTGTTTGAATGAGTTTCATGAAACAGTTATGCTGGGGATATAACAGTTATGGAACAGTTATTTAAATGTTCATATGCAGGCAAAGCTACCCAAATATGCATGAAATTTAGACGAGAATTAAATGAAGCTTTATGTGTGTTATAATATTTGCACTGATAGGGAGGGCTTTTTGTTGCCTTATTACAAGATCCCTTTATGCTTGCAAACCTAATTTACATAATCAAATGCATCTACTTAGAGGCACAAGGGGTAAGTTAGAAAGGAAAACTCACTGGATTTCTAAATCTGGCATTATTCAGAGTGGTTTTAGTTTATGTTTTTTCTTAGTACAATACATAAAAATCCATATTTATAAGACATTCAATACTTTATGAGTTCTATTTTAGGAGCTTGTTTTTACCTAGAGGCTACAAAATTATGTTGAAAACAGGTGTACCCAGAATTACAGGGAAAAAATAATAAGCTCCTATTCCTAATCAAGCAGGGCCAAATTTTACAAAATCCAATACCTCAAGTTCTCATCTAAAGCTGCAAGTTGATCACCTAGATGTGACTGCAGTCTTCATCACGTGCTAGCAGTGAGAGGAAAAAGTACAAAACTCACTTTCTCAGCCATTTCATGGGAGTGATGCAGAGAATGCTCCCTTTCTGAGAACATCCTCCTCTGTTCATAGCTGGCTAGTCGACAAGTGAGCCACGAAGAGAGGGTGCAACCTCCGATCCCAATGCACGCGAGAGACATGGAGGCCAGATGCAGGGGGTAGAGGGAAGAGGTCTTCTTCGTCACTGCCCGGAGGAACTGAAAATTCAGGATGCCCCCAATAAGCCCGCAGATGCAGCAGGCGGAAAAGAGGATCATCTGGTGAGGAAAAGAGGCGCCGGGGGTTAAAGTGGAGGAGGTGAAACTGACGAGCACACACTGCACATCAGGGATGGCTGAGCTACAATGAAGGGAAGGTGCTCGATGCTTCTTGGAGCAGAGAAGCCATCTTTTTGCCCGGCTTCTCTGCGCTCTGACTCAGTGGAGAGGGCCGGCACTGCAGTGTCTCAGGAATTCATAGCCAACTAGATAAAGGCCAGGGATACAGCTTATGAAAATTCTGAAGTAAGTAAAGTTAATCTGATAGTAGATTCCGATTTAAATAATATTTGGTATCTATAATGTGCCGCTATGCCAGGAATGTGAATAGGTAGCATCTCAATTAACCTACCCACCAATCCTCTGAGAGGTAATGTACATTTGGAAAACGAATGGTAAGCAATTAACACTGTAGTTCAGGGACTGAAAATCCAGATTTTCAGCCTCAAAATCCAAACATCTTCTCACTGAATTGTTATTAGTTCCACTTAGCTTCAAAACTTTGTACTCCTCTAACTGTGTGAGCTTAGGGAAGTTAGTTAACTCCTTTTTTTTTCATTTATAAGAATTTGATTGGTTTAGTATCTGTTTTCTCAACAGGCAAATTCGGGAGCCCCCCCAACCTCTGAACTGGTTCTTTATTTTTCAAATCTTGTTACTCTGTGACACCACCCAGAAGATATAACAAAATACTGTTTGGTGGATTGCTCTGGAGAAACGCAGGATGTGGCTTTGCTTTGGATCCTACTCTTGGTTTGCTGTGGGTCTCTGTTAATAGAGCTTGGGGGATTTTATTCAACTTAAATATTGCAGGATCCCTGGCAGAATCAAACACAATGCCTTCTGTGTAGTAAATGTTCTGTGCATATTTAATAAATTCAATTGAATATTTTAATAGCTTTAATGGCTTTATTATGTAATTTTTATCTGGGTTCAATTCTCCTATGGGCTTTTATGATACTTTTCAGTGTGATGCTAATTTAACAACCAACCTTATTTCCATCTTTCTCTGGAATACAGTCTCTATTCCGGTCACCTCCCTGGTCCCTCAATAGAGCTTGTTCATTCCTGCCTCAGTGATATTTTCATTTCCTGGAAACTATTTTGCCTCTTGCTTGGCTCCTTAAATGGGAGACTAACTCTTACTTCCTCAGAAGACATTCCTGGACGTCTCCTCTGGCATAAGTCCACAGGGCAAACAGCTATATAACTTTAGTATTTAATTTTAGATTATTAGATGTTATTTTCTGTCGATAGTTGAATTTAGCAGTTACTGAGCACCTGGCATCTATTAGGCCATGACTGAGGCAGCAGCTGTCATTACAAGAAAGAACAGCTCATAGTCGTTCCTCTTGAGTACACCGCTGTCCAGTCTAAGAGAAGATCCAACATTACAACATGGCATGACAAACGTTAAGAAAGAAGGATGAAAGCCTGCCCTTGGAGCAGGGAGGAGGGGAATTCAGCCCAATCGGGGGTTTCAGACAAATCTTCCTTGACAGCTTATCATCTAGGCTAAGTGCATGTAGTTCCCAGTGAAGGGTAAGACCATGGATGTGTGGTACAGCAGGATGGGCAGAAAGAACTACTAGTTTGTTTTGTTTCTCTAACTTAATTCAGCATTTCTGATTGTGTCAGTCTTATAGTACTTATCACCAAAACTGAAAACCTAGTGATGGATGAGTATAAGCTTTTAATAATTGATTAAATATAACACTAAATGTCAATTACCAAATAAACAAATCATCCCCAGTGGGAAATTGTAGCTCCCAATTTCAAATAGAATCAATCAGTTCTATTTCCTTTTAAAGTATATTCAAATGGCATGCTGTTTCCTAGGAATATATTTTGGTGTTTACTCATTCTCAGAAAATATGGAAAGATATTACATTCTAGCCTTTAAATAATTAGTTAATTAATAAACAACAAACTTAAAGGATTATTATAGGAAAACACTATCTCTCCTATGTTATTGCCATTAATTCCTTAAGGACATGACACTTCATTAACAAATACAGATAAAACATTCTTACTCAAGAATTAAAATGTTAAAATCTGTACCAAGTTTTTAACTATATACTATTTTCAGTCTTACCAGACTAGAGATATGTGGAGTGAAGAAATTTTCACATGATTTGATTAAAGTGTAGAGAATCTTTGACAGTTAATATCTTCTATGGAAAGCCCAGATGGTACAGGAAGATAAACTAGATGGTAGTTTCTAAAAAACTCAGATCTTATTTTTTTTTTATAACTTATAAGAGAATTAGAAAAACAATACATTTAAAAAAAAACACCCATTTTTAAAAAACAAACAAACAAAACAACTTCCTTTTTCTTCTTCTATGAATTGAGTGCTTGTTTCCCTCCAGAATTTACTATGCTGAAGCCCAGCCCCTGGACCTTTGGGAGATAATTAAGTCAAGACACTGGAGCTTCAGGAACTAGGTCCATGTTTTTCTAAGAGATTCTAGAGAGCTCTATTCCGGGAGAACACAGCCAGAAATGTGTAGCCCAGAAGAGAGTCTTATTAGAACCCAACTGTGCTGGCACCTTTACCTGAGACTTCCAGCCTCCAGAACTGTGAGAAATGAATTTCTGTTCTTTGTGAGCCTCCCAATCCATGGTGCTTTGTCAGAGCAGGCCAGGCTGACTTATATGTCTCTCCCTCGCACCCTCCACCCCCACTGCTTTAAAGGGCTTCCCTTTCCTCCCCCCCCCTTTCTTTCCTTCTTTCTTTTGTTCCTTCTCTCCTTCCTTCTTTTCTTTCATTTTCTTTTATCCATGTTCCAAGAAATTATTAGTATATATCATGGAGACACTTGATAGAGAAAAAGTGCAGAAAGTAAGAAAACCATGGGAAAGAGTGATGCGGGAATCACAAATGCAAATTACAAGCCTCCAAAAAATGTCTATCTAAACATTCCTTAAGATAATTTTTAAAAATCACACCTCACATTTCTGAAGCAATGGGGGCTTCATCCTTTCAGTTGCAATAGGTACCCTCACTAAGAGAACTATGATTAGAAAAAGGAGTTAAATAAAGGACTGCATAGTCGCCCTTCCCAGGCCTTCTCCTTTTTTTAGTCTCAAAGACCACTTTCTAGGGTCCATGTACAATATTAATGTTGCCAACTGATAAAGGCCTATATTACTTCCTATTGTCCTCAATAAAATAAACATGATTTTTTCTACTTTCTAATTCTCAAAAAAAAAAAAAATGTCATGAAAGACAGGGGGGACCCATACTTCAGCATGCTGGAATCCTTCTCTAGTCTACATCAGAGTTAACTGGGAGCACCCCCCAAGACACAAGACAGTGCCATAAAACTTCTGAGAATGCTGACATTCGCATTCATAGTCATAAGATAAAATTAAATTGAAAAAGTCTTTGTGAATTAACTGCAACTATAACAACACAGCTGTTTTGCTGCTTTGCACAATGAACTTCACAGTCAAAGCCAGCAATCTTTAGGCTCACTTCCATATCTAAACAGTTAAATTTCCCATGAATTCAAGCTCTGTCTTTTTCAGCTCGATGAAGGATTCCTGTGTCTGGAAGTCTACAAATGAAAAGCGGAGACTTCCATCCACAGCAGTCATTAAGGGTTGCAGATTCATGTATTTAAAGAGCATAGCAAAGCTTTTCTTTCTCTTTTGTCACAGTCTGTAATAATCTTGATGGTTTTCTTTGAAAAGAAGAAAAGTCAGAATTTATTTGTCAGTCTTCTTTTTATCCTAAGTGAGTAACATTCAGGATATGAAAGTTGGCTAGTCATTATTTCCCTTTTCGAGTTGTTACATTTCAAACAGTTCAGTGCTCAATACAAACATGGCAAAAACTTACGACAAGTCCAGATTTTTTTTTGGCGCACAATATTCCACATATGCCACAAAGAAGAAACTGAAAAGGAAAAGAAGAACAATTATTTCACACCCCAAGATAAGAGGACTTCCAGTTTTCAGCTTATAGTTCACTCATTCACTTGTTTCAAGGAAGCTTGAAAATTTTACATTCCCATCAAAAGCTGAAAAGAAAAATACCTCATTCTAGAATAGTCATGGATAAAAACGCAAACTCTAATGGAAGTTTTGTGCAAAGTTGATATAGGTGATTGTGGAATTTAAGAAAAACCAGAATCTGCTTTACCCCCGGGCAAAATGATGAAGTAGGTGAGTTTAGAGTTTCATTCCTCCTGTCTGCTTTCACTTTCTTCTTATCCCTTTCTGTTTTCTGAGGGAAAAGGTGAGATGGTACATTCATTCATACTAAGTTATGAGAAATCAGTGGGCTCTGCTATAGGAAGCGAATGTATCACACATAAAAGGACAAGGCCCCGGACAGGAGATATTTTTCTATAGAAATATTCTTTGTACATCTTAAACTATGTCCGGTAAAATAGCTGCCTCCTCATGCTAACAAAAATACTGTCCTTATGGATATGTAGAAGAACACAGGGGATGAAGCTGTCAGTGGGATGTAATTTCTTGTAAATAAGCACATTGATGACATAATTCCTTTCAAAAGCAGCTGCATCAAATAGTCTACCAGTGACACACTAGTATACATTTGGGTTATCAGAAAGTGGTAAACTGCTTAGTTTGTAGAGAAACGTTTAGGGCCATTTGTGCATACTTTTGCTGGAAGTAAACCATAGAAGTAAAACAATACACTCATTAATAAATAATAAGGGCTTTCAGATTAGCAAAGGAAACACGGAATATGGTTACACTTGTCTTCATTTGATTTTTCTTTTAAATGTTATTATTTCAAGTCAGAACTAATAATATACGTGGTTTTAAATGAGTTTAAACTGTTAAACTCTGAACATATTTTAAAATATACACATCAAAATACTCTAAGGATTATCTGAAATATGTAATATGTTAAACACCAACAAAATTTGATGAAAAATAATCGGTAAGAAAAATTTACCTTTGCAGAGAAATTTCCATGCAAGAGAACAAAATGATTATAAAGCAGGCAAAGACGCAGCAAAATAGTTAGATCAGGTAACACAAGGATATATAAGAATTTGGTATATAACTAAACACAGCAGCAAAGTCACAGACCAAAATAGAAAATACAAATACTAATACATAAAATTATAATTTTGATAGTAAAAGTTTATTCCGTGCCTTTGCTCTCAAAGGCACAGAATAAACTGGGATTATATTCAGAAAGCATATAATAGGCAAAGGGTCATCATACTATATAAATAAATCTAATAAAATAATTTTAATTCCATTAAACCATGAACCGAAAGAAACTCACAACTTTATAAACATTGCATACTTGCAGAATTTTCAGAAGCCTTATAAAGCAACTTCTGAGTAACAATTTCTAACCTCCTCTATGTTCTAGGTCTTGATGATCTTGTCCTTACATGGACCCTTTCTTACTAATCTCACCTCTGACCTTTAAAGGTTATGCTCAGGTCATTCCAATTTGTACCAATTCTATTCCTCTCAGTGGTTCCAAGCTTCAAATCAGAGCTTCAGATGTCTTACGTCTGCTCCCCTGACTAACCCTGAAAGTCCATCAAGGAGAGCTCATTCTTGAAATAATTTGAAAGCAATGCAGTTTTGTATTCTTTTGATCTTTTTGAAATCTATAAACATTGCCATGATTTATCCACAGCAAAGCCCAAGGGGACCTGAGGACCCTAAGCAGACCTCAACCTAACTCTCCATTCACTTGGTTGGGACAATTTAAGCGGCAATAAAATGGCTTCTTCCTAGTGTACCTCTGAGAAACGGAAGGTCAAATTTGGGAGAGAGAAGATAGAGAAGGAAGGGAATCCAACAGCGTTTCTCCACTCTCGTGCAGGCCTGCACTGTAAATACTGCTGGTAGAGAATCCAAAATCCACTCTCCTTAGAGGAAACTGTAACCTGAGCTGAAACTCCAGTACTTTGGCCACTTCATGCAAAGAGTTGTCCCATTGGAAAAGACTCTGATGCTGGGAGGGATTGAGGGCAGGAGGAAAAGGGGACAACAGAGGATGAGATGGCTGGATGGCATCACTGACTCGATGGACGTGAGTCTGAGTGAACTCCGGGAGATGGTGATGGACAGGGAGGCCTGGCATGCTGCAATTCATGGGGTTGCAAAGAGTCGGACACAACTGAGCGACTGAACTGAACTGAATGGGAAGGAAAATAGATCATGCAATTCTGAGGTGGGTTTAAGGGACCCTGGCTTAGGTTTAGTCATCACAGGTTATAGAAAAGAGTAGAAGAAGCACAAAAAGCAGTGAATAATCTTTTCTTTTATTGGCTAGCTTTATCCCAAGTCATAGCACCAGAAAGGATCTTAAAAGATGACTTAATTGAGCCCTTGCAGTCTGCACATAAGAAATGAGAGGTCCAGACAGGTTTAGTCATTTACTCAGGGTCACACATCAAGGTCACAAATCGCACATAAAATCAAAGGCTTGATTAAGTGTCTGAAGTGAAGTGAAGTGAAGTCGCTCAGTCGTGTTGACTTTTTGTGACCCCATGGACTGTAGCCTACTACGCTCCTCCATCCATGGGATTTTCCAGGCAAAAGTACTGGAGTGGGTTGCCATTTCCTTCTCCAGAGGATCTTCCTGACCCAGGGATCGAACCCAGGTCTCCTGCACTGTAGGCAGACACTTTACCATCTGAGCCACCAGGAAAGTCCTGATTAAGTGTCTAAGTTTACTTATTTCTAATAATGCAACGGGAAGTGAAAGTGAGTCGCTCAGTCATGTCCGACTCTTTGCAACCCCATGGATTATAGCCCACCAGGCTTCTCTGTCCATGGAATTCTCCAGGCAAGAATACTGGAGTGGGTAGTCATTCCCTTCTCCAGGGTATCTTCTTGATCCAGGACGTAACCTGGGTCTCCTGCATTGCAGATGGATTCTTTGCATCTGAGCCACCAGGGAAGCCATGTAATGTAAAGGGAATGCTTTTCAAAAGGACTTTTCAGTGTTAGTGCAGACTACATTATACTAGAAGGTCTAACCAGAAGCATTCAGTGACACCTCACCATCTATAACTGCACTCTTTACCCTTGCCATTTGTTAATTTTTATTGCAATAAAGATAATTATAAGATTAGTTGATTTACCACAGTCTAAAATTAAGTGTTCCTTACTATATAAAGAGTCTCATATTTTAAGGTACTATTTTTAGTCCACATAACTTTATCCAGGATGCAAAACACTGACCTATATTGTAGAAGTTATGAAACAAGTGAAAAACATATTCGTTTTTTAAGAAAGAAAACCTGATGGTTGGATATTTATATCTATATCATATCTATATCTGGAATTAGATATATAATTTTACATGAGAATATATAATTTTAATTCTGAGAAGTTAGGCTATTTAAATCCAGGGAGAATTATTTGCTTTGCTCTTACTAGGAAGTTATGTAAATGAAGCAATCTAATGGTAGGACATCAAGGGCAACTATGTAATAAAACTTGTTGTCCTCCAAGTGAAATTTGTTGGATTTCAATTAAGATTAAATTCAGTAGATAACTAAGGCTGTGAATCATTGTAGGATGAAATGAAGCTGTTATGCAATAGCATTCTATATTTTGGGTGATTTTCTTAATGAAGGTCCATGGAGCCTTCTGCTATTGCTTAGGATGTAGAAATGCTAAAGAAATACTGGTTTAACAGTAAGAAAAAGTGAATAAACTTCAGATTGAGAACTTCTCCGTAAGTGAGCAGGAATGATGGAAAGCTGAGGGTGAGGCACTGACAAGGGTGAGAAGTTCAGGTGACTACACCCCTCCATTAATGGAATCTGAAAACATGCACCAAAGACAATCGTTGTAAAAGTGAAATCAGTTCCTCATCAGAATGGCTCCACTTTTCACAGTAACATCTTAAAGAAGATATTAAGATAAAATACAAGATTTTGAAAGAGTATCTTTTGGAATTGTGCTTAACATTCAGCCAATCTCTCATTTACAAAAGAGATTACAAAAAAAGATATGCTCATTAGGGCAAAAGAACTGTGGTAGGCTGAATAATGGCCACCAGGATACATACATCCTAATCCCCACCATAATGTTTCCTTATAGGCACAAAAGCCTTGTGCAGATGTGATTAAACTAAAAACATCTAAAGATGAGAGGATTATTGTGGATTATTCAAGTAGGTGCTAAATATAATCACAAGGTCCCTTAAGAGGAACACAAGAGGTCAAAAGAAAATTATCTGAAGATGCAGAGACACAGATACTTGAAGAGGCTACACTGCTGCCTTTGAAGGTGATGGAAGAGAGCCATGAGGCAAAGGATGTGGATGGACTCTGTGATGGAAAGGGTAAGGAAATGGGATTCTCACCTGGAACCTATAGAAAGAGTGTAGCCCTGTAGGCCCATTTTAGACTTCTACCCTCCAGCATTGTGAGAAAATAAAGTTCTGTTATTTTAAGTCACTAAGTTTATGGTAATTTGTTCTAGCAGCAAGAGAAAACTAATATAGGCTCCAAAGCATTATTTCATCTGACAGTCTCAAAAGAATTAGACACTTTGAGAGAACTAGAAGCTGTTCTTAGGGAGAACAAACAGAGAAAGGCATGAGTTAAGAGAGAAATACAGAGCAAGAGCACAAAATAAAGCAAAACAGTAAAATCTTAAAATAGAAACTACTGACTAGAAATGGAAACAGAAACCTCATTTTGGGACTCCAAAATCACTGTAGATGGTGACTGCAGCCATGAAATTAAAAGATGCTTGCTCCTTGGAAGAAAAACTATGACCAACCTAGACAGCATATTAAAAAACAGAGACATTACTTTGCTGACAAAGGTCCATCTAGTCAAGCTATGGTTTTTCCAGTAGTCATGTATGGATGTGAGAATTGGACCATAAGGAAAGCTGAGCACTGAAGAGTTGATGCTTTTGAATTGTGGTGTTGGAGAAGACTCTTGAGTCCCTTGGACTGCAAGGGGATCCAACCAGTCCATCCTAACAGAGATCAGTCCTAAATATTCATTGGAAGGACTGATGCTGAAACTGAAACTCCAATATTTTGGCCACCTGACATGAAGAATTGACTCATTGGAAAAGACCCTGATGCTGAGAAAGATCGAAGGTGGGAGGAAAAGGAGACGACAGAGGATGAGATGGTTGGATGGCATCACTGACTCGGACACGAGTTTGAGTAAGCTCTGGGAGTTGGTGATGGACAGGGAAGCCTGGTATGTTGCAGTCCATGGGGTCGCAAAGAGTTGGATATGACTGCATGACTGAACTGATTGATTAGAAAAATTAATATCTCTTTAGAATGAATATGCCAGATGATGCTGGCATGAGAGATGGCAGGTTGGAGATAAAGAAGACGTACGTAAATATTCTAAGATTCTTGTATCATTTAGCAGAATAATAGAGGAGCTAATGTGTTAGATATTAATGAAAAAGTAGAAGTTTAATAAAATATCAAAGACTAGAAAATAAAAATAAACAGAAAAAGTACAGCAACAACAATAAAGATTGAACCACCAGATGTCAGGGAAGTTTGAAAAAGGTAAGGGAATAAAGTGATAGTACAATAATAAAATAAGTTGATGTAAATAATTTCAGTAATGTAAGCAATCAGAACATATGTGAATGTGTTTAATTTCTCTAACAATAGGGAAAATAGAGAGGGAAACACCCTGCTAGGTAAAGAAGAGATATGTTAAAATTTACTAAAGTGAATGAAAACCTTTTTCCTTACTGGTTTTCTCTCTCTCTGACTTGACCTAGATACTAGTTAATGACTTCCTTATTACTATTTCTTTTTGTCCAAGAAAGATTATTTTGATGAAGGACTAAGAGTTAAAAAGGCTACTGTAGAATGTCTATTTAAATTATGTAATAGAAAATTGGGAACCATGGTTGTCGTGGAAGCACATAAAGCAGTGGTTCTATCCCCTGGCTAGGAGAAGAAGCAACTGCTGGGCAGATGGGATTATGAAAGACAGTGGGCCAATCATATTTTAAGACAGTTTGTTAAAAATTTTCTCACATAACATTTAACCATGTCAAGTGAATTAATTTTCACTGAAATTCACTAGCCATTAAGGAAGATACATTCAAAAATAGAAATGGTCACTTTTTTCCTGCTTCAAGATAATGAGATGAATCATAATTGAACTTAATGGTTTGGTAACAGTCAATGATTTATACAGTTTCATCAAAATTAGGTTCTTTAAAACATGCAGAAAACCAGAACACACAAAAAATGTTGAGAAATTGATTCAAAGAAATCCATCTCTAATAAAAAGGGTATATTTCTCCCTGTATCTGGATTAAAAAATTGATTTGTTACCTCCAGTTCTTGAATATTTTCACTCTACTTCAATTATCTGTTAAAGAATAATAACTGAAGTTTCTAAAAGGATTATTTTGTAGTTTAGCTCACAAAATGCTAGTATGCCACAGTAGTTCATATTCTTCTCGATACTGTGCCAATATGATTCTGACTTTCTTATATGACACCTGGCTAGACTCCTAAGGATGTCCTCTCTGTCATGGGCTTCTTTTCCTTTGGGATCATCCCATTTCTTTAGTGAGTCCAATACCAATTATGTGTTGAATGAAGAAAGTTTATCAGGTTGGAAAGCCTGTCTGAAAGCAGAGACTCCCAAACCTGGCTGCGTATTAACTTTTACAATTGCTGCTACCTTGACTAAGTAAGAATCAGAATCACTGGGCTGGGACTCGGGCATCAGCATTTCAGATCTCCCCAGATGCCTCCAAAGTGCTTTCACGGTCTGGAACTGCATGTGAGGCGTGTACCTGTGCTTTGCCAGCAGGCCTACCCATCTTAGAGCTCTTCAGTGGAGCACTGATATTCTTCTTAATCACTCTCCGTGAAACAGCAACAAATATGAGGCCAAGAAAATGCTCTTCAAGGGAGAAAGGCAAAGTCCTCGTTTCTAACATAAGTTCAGAGTGTCAGAGCTGTTTGGTCTCTAGTGGCTCTTAGAAACAGAGACATTATTTCATCATTTTTAAGCTTATTCTACTCAGTGCCTTTCATCATTGCTAGAAGATGTTTCTCTTAGGCCCCCAATCTTCCCTACATTTTCTGTGTTTTGTTTTAGTTAACTAGATCTAGAATTAGGCCTGATAACATTATTATCTGGGAGAATCTGACTAATTTTGTGTCAGGAATTAAGAAAATAGGCATCATAAAGACTTTGATACAAATAATGATCATTTTTCATGATCGTTGTAAAAAATATTGGGAGGAAATATGTTGAAATAAGAATATGATCAACAATAAAAACAAACAAGCAACTGAATTAACACTTGGGCAAAATATCTGAACAGACATCTGTCCAAAGAAGATCTAAGGACGGTATGTATGAAAGATATTCAGTGTCATTTGTCATCAAAAAAATCATGAATTTAAACAACAATGAAATACCACTCTGCAGCTATTAGAATAGCTAAACAAACAAAAACAAAACTGGAAATACTAGTTGTTGGTAGTGTGGAAAAACAGAAATTTTCATTCATTGCTTGATAGGTGTGGAAAATGATACAGCTACTTTGAAAGACGTAATGGCAACTCTTACAAAGCTAAATATAGTCGTTACATGTGATCCAGCAATTATACTTTTAGGTATTTACTCATCTAATTTGCAACTTTATAGCAGTTGTTCATCAATGACAAAAATCGGAAGCACCCAAGATGTCCTTCAATAGGTGAATGGATAAGCCAGATACATCCATGCAATGAAATACTATTCAGTGATAAAAATAAATGAGGTATCAACATACTCACAGGCATGTATCAAATTTAAATGTATATTGCTAAATGAAAAACCCAGTCTAAAAAGACTGCATACTGTATGATTCCAATTTTGTGAAATTCTTAAAAAAGTAAATAAAAGAGATACTGAAAAGTCCAGTAGTTTCCAGGGTCTGGGTGAAGGTAGAGGAAGTTGAATCGGTGACTAGGGGATATTTTTAAGGCAGTGAAACTATTCTGTATTACATTGTGATTATGGTTACAAGACACTACACATTTGTCAAAACACATAGAACTGCATAGCACAAAGAATAAACCTTAATGTATGCAATTAAAAAATCACTTAGAGGCTCATGAAATCACAAGATGTAATGCAGAATATGACAAAGCAATCTACTATGTAACACATTTATGAAATCGTTTCACTGAAGGAAGTGAGGGAAAAGATACTGACATGAGTAACTTTGAAAACGAATGGAGCCTAGAACCTAAAGGCAAAATAAATTGTATGTAAGCATCATGATCTGTTTGACAAAGCGGCTTCCTATAAGGTTACTGGTTAACAATTCTGATCCCACTAAACTGGAACAGTGGATTAAATGGATGAGGGATGGTGGGAAGTAGGTTTCTTAGTATTGGAGTGAGAGTTTACTTATAACCACAGGGAACAGCCTAGAATGATCTATATGGTAATGGATTAGGGTTGTAGATATTTAGCTTAACAGCCATAAATATAGTTGCATAAAAGAACTATTTATAGGTCTGTGCATATACACATTAGTATTAGCTTTCTTGCTCTATCAACTGAGAGGGCCTAGATACAATACTAGTAGCAAGAAACGCAGTCACTCAGCTCTTGGTTTCTAAAACTGTTCTCCAGTAAAAGGAATCATAAATCCTTAGAGATATGTCTGTCCTTGGAATGCAACAGGGAAAATACGATATGAGACAGGAGCATACTATTGTGTCAGAAAGTATGGAAGTGCTCAAAAACCAAACAAAAACCCACATTACTTGAGATCCGTCAGAGGGATGCAGAAGCCAACTGAAAGAGCACCCAATGATTCAAGCTGGAACAATCTGAGCTGCACAATAAAGTAATATTGGAATGTGAACAATGAGTAGAATAAATACTCATGGGGCCATATTGATGGAAATAAATGATGGATAAATAAGTAAATACATAAATAACTATGGAGGAGAGACAAATCTATGCAGAAAAATTCCAAATATTTTATGTAGCTACTTAATTCTCAGAGAGGTGTGATGTACACATAAAGACTTCCTTCCAAAGAGCATCATATGAAAAAGGGGTTAGAGGAGTCACTTAGAGGAGAGATTTTACAAATCCTTTGGCCACCTGATGTGAAGAGCTGACTCATTTGAAAAGAGCCTGATGCTGGGAAAGATTGAGGGCAGGAGGAGAAGGGGACGACAGAGGATGAGATGGTTGGATGGCATCACTGACTCAATGGACATGGGTTTGGGTGGACTCCGGCAGTTGGTGATGGACAGGGAGGCCTGGCGTGCTGTGGCTCATGGGGTCGCAAACAGTCAGATACAACTGAACTGACTGACTGACTGACCTCAGCCAGGTGACCATGGTCGACGCCAGAAGCAATAAATCATGTATAGAGTATGTGTCATTGATATGATGTGATGAAAACAGCAAGAATACCTAGTGGCACTTTTCTTGAATATTGGGATGGAGCTACTATACAACATAATTAGTTAATAGAAAGGGATTTAAGGTATTACAATTGGAGAAAAGGGGATAAAACTATCATTGTTTGCAGACAGTATGATAAACACATGAAATTTTCAAGAGAATTAGCTCCAACATTAATTACAAAAAATTAGATGATTTAGTAAAGTAGTAAGGCACAAATCAATATATTGAAACTATACACATGTTATTTCATCTATACAAATAACATCCTACTGTAAGGGAAGAAATCCCATTTTCAATAAGAAACAGTAAAATTCTTAAA
>SJYQ01000195.1:609879-624215 GCA_006410935.1 Redunca redunca | reverse complement strand
ATCAAAACATTATAAAGCCTCAATAATTAATACAGAATGACACTGACACATGAGTAGAAAAATTGAACAGAAGAATTACAAAGCTAAGAGACAGAATGTATATGAAATATACTATGTAATAAAATGGTATCTCTAAACATTTATGAGAAACAGATATCTGTGTATCCATCTGGAAAAATAAATGAAACTAGATATATACTTTATATCACATAACAGGGTAGTTGCCTAATGTCAGTTCAGTTCAGTCACTCAGTTATGTTCGACTCTTTGTGACCCCCTGGACTGCAGCACGCCTAATGTACTTAAATTAAACTAACAGTCTAATGTACTTAAATTTAAAACAAAATCATAAAAAAGTAGAAGAAAGTATAATTCTTTTATTATTTTGAAGTTACAAAGATCTTTTAATTATGATTAAAGTCCATGAAATGAAAGACTGATTTGTTCAAAAATTAAAGCAAGAAAATAAGCAAAAAACTTGCTGCATGGCAGAAAATTGTCATGAACAAGCTCAAAATGACAAACTGGGGAAAATATTTGCCATTTGTAAACAAAAGACTAATCTCCCTAAAATAAAATGAACTCCTGGAAATCAGCAAGGAAAAGGCTAGCAATCTGACAGAAAAATAGGCAAAGGATATGAACAGATAATTCCCTGAAATACAAATGACTGCTAAACTTGAAAATGCTCAACTTCATTGATAGTGAGACAAATGTAATTTCAAATGAAATCAGATACATTTTTTTCATCTATCAGATTGGCAGGAATCCTAAAACGTGATAACTATGGNTCATTGATAGTGAGACAAATGTAATTTCAAATGAAATCAGATACATTTTTTTCATCTATCAGATTGGCAGGAATCCTAAAACTTGATAACTATGGCAAGGATACGGGGAACCAGATTGTCATATATTGCTTGTAGAAAGATAAATTGATATAGACTCCACTAAGAGGAATTTAGCAAAGATTATTAAAATTACATATATATGCATACACATCTTCACACACACAAACACACACACATATACATATATACCAGGGCTTCCCTGGTAGTGCAGCTGGTAAAAAATCCACCAGGAGACCCCTGGTTCAATTCCTGGGTTGGGAAGATCCCATGCAGAAGGGATAGGCTACCCACTCCAGTATTCTTGGGCTTCCATGGTGGCTCAGACAGTAAAGAATCCACCTGCAATGTGGGAGACCTGGGTTTGTTCCCTGGGTTGGAAAGATCCCCTGGAGGAGGGCATGGCAACCCACTCCAATATTCTTGCCTGGAGAATCCCCATGGACAGAGCAGCTTGGCGGGTTATAGTCCATGGAGTCACAAAGAATCAGACATGACTGAGTGACTAAGCACACAAATATACATGTACACATATAGACATGCATATAAAACACTTGCATTAGGGCATGTTAAGTTGCTTCAGTCATGTCCTACTCTATGCAAACCCTATGGACTGTAGTCTGCCAGGCTCTTCTGTCCATGGGGTTCTCTAGCCAAGTATACTGGAGAGGGTTGACATGCCCTTCTCCAATTTAATACACACACACACACACACACACACACACACACACACTTGCATGTAGTATACACATACACACACATATATACATGCATATATATATATATATATATATATATGTAATTTGCCCCGTAACCTTCATTTAAGAATTTATCCAACTGTTATAGATGCAAGTGTGCAAAATGATGTGTCAGATTATTTAGTCTAGCAGTGTTAGTAATGATACAAAAGGAGCAATCTCAACTGTTAGTAGAGAACTGATTAAATTCAGTTTGAATGACTCAAAGTTCCAGGCTCCTTATGAGTATTTAAAAAAAAAACCTAACAAAACTCCCCAGTCTGTGTGTTTTCAGAATGTATATTGGAAAGGAGGATGGCAGCACATATTCTGAAGTCAAGGAGCTGTGCTAATATCTCTTCAGTCACAACACTAAGGCCATCATCTTCTCTGCTTTTACACAAGGATGCTTTTGCATGTTGAACTGAGTTTGGAACCTGCTACAGACAGAGCTTTCAGGCATAGATCCAGAAATGCCACAGAGCAGTTTACAAGGATTGAGTTCAGTCCTTTTGAAATAAATGAAACCTATCATGGAGAACTGTGATTGAAGGCTGGATGTGGTTTTATTCTCAGTTAAATATGATGAATCAAACCACTGTGTATTAAAGTAAATGCAGCTTCACCCTCAATAACCACCATATCTCATCTTTATTTAGGGAAAGGTTTTGTAGTTCTAGTTAATCATAATAGTAGACGAAATAAGATTTGTATTTTTAAAAGCATTTTTATATCTCTTAATCCTCTAGAAAAATAGTGGATTGAAAAAGGGAATTTTGCTCTGTAATGGGCAAGTCAATGAAGAAAAGAAATAACAGAGCAGAAAAATAGCTTTGAACCTCATATTACTACAAAAATGGAATTGGATGTATTATTTCATTTGCCATTACGGGTGCTCTTAGGGCGAGTGAGTGAAAGTTGCTCAGTTGTACCTGACTCTTTGCAACCCAATGGTCTCTACAGTCCATGGAATCCTCCAGGCCACAATACTGGAGTGGGTAGCCTTTCCCTTCTCCAGGGGATCTGCCCAACCCAGAGACTGAACTCAGGTCTCCCACTTTGCAGGCAGATTCTTTACCAGCTGAGCCACCAGAGAAGCAAAAAAATACTAGAGTGGGTTGCCATCCCCTCCTCCAGGGGATCTTCTCAACCCAGGATCATCTATTTTTCTATTTGACTTTGCCAACTCCTCAGACAAAGCTGTGCTATTGAAATAAAGTTTCTAGATGACATAATGGAATTTCAAACTGAATGAATAAATTAGTATGGTTGCATGAATGTATTTACAGTATGCTGAAGAGGAGCAAAAATTAGCCAATTCCAAGATGTAGAACCCTATAAAAAGTATGAAAAAGCAAAAAGATATGAAACTGAAAGATGAACTCCCCACGTCGGTAGGTGTCCAATATGCTACTGGAGAAAAGCAGAGAAATAACTCCAGAAGGAATGAAGAGGCTGAGCCAAAGTGGAAACAACACCCAGTTGTGGGTGTATCTGGTGGTGAAAGTAAAGTCTGATGCTGTAAAGAACAATACTGCATAGGAACTTGGAATGTTAGGTCCATGAATCAGGATAAACAGGCAGTCGTCAAACAAGAGATGGGAAGAGTGAGCACCACATTTTAGGAACCACTGAACTAAAATGGACTGGAATGGGTGAATTTAATTCAGATGATCTATATATCTACTACTGTGTGGGTAGTACATTTCTCCCTTGGGAAAAATGGATTAGCTGGCATAGTCAAGAAAAGAGCCCAAAATGCAGTACTTGGGTGCAATCTCAAAAATGACAATGATCTCAGTTCATTTCCAAGGCTAACCATTCGATATCACAGTAATCCAAGTCAATGCCCCAACCCCTAATGCCTAAGAATTTGAACAGTTCTATGAAGACCTATAACACCAAAAAAGATGTCCTTTTCATCACAGGGGACTGGAATGCAAAAATAGCAAATCAAAAGATACCTGGAGTAACAGGCAAGTTTGGCTTTAGTGTACAAAATGAAGAAGGGCAAAGGCTAACAGTTTTGCCAATAGTACATACTGGTCATAGAAAACACCATTTTCTGATAACACAAGAGACTACTCTATACATGGACATCACCAGATGGTCAATACTGAAATCAGATTGATTATATTTGCAGCTGAAGATGGAGAAACTCTATACAGTCAGCAAAAACAAGACCAGGAGCTGACTGTGGCTCAGATCATGAACTCCTTATTGCAAAATTCAGACTTAAATTGAAGAACATACGGAAAATCATTAGGCCTTTTTGTATGATCTTAATCAAATCCTTTATGATTATATAGTGGAAGTGAAAAATGACTCAAGGGGTTAGATCTGAGACAGAGTATGTGAAAACTATGGATGGAAGTTCTTGACACTGTACAGGAGGCAGTGATCAAATCCATCCCTAGGAAAAATAAATGCAAAAAGGCAAAATGGTTGTCTGAGAGGCCTTAAAATAGCTGAGAAAAGGAGAGAAACTAAAGGCAAAGGAGAAAAGGAAAGATATACCAATTTGAATACAGAGCTCCAAAGAAGAACTAGGAGAGATAAGAAAGCCTTCCTAAGTGAACAATGCATAAAAATATAGGAAAATAATAGAATGGGAGAGATTAGAGATCTCTTCAAGAAAATTAGAGATACCAAGAGAACATTTCACGCAAGGATGGGCACAGTAAAGGACAGAAACGGTATGGACCTAATAGAAGCAGAAGATACTAAGAAGAGGTGGCAAGAATACACAGAAGAACTATACAAAAAAAGATCTTAATGACCCAGATAACCATGATGGTGTGATTACTCACCAAGACCCTCACATCTCGGAGTGTGAAGTCAAGGGCCTTATGAAGAATCACTATTAACAAAGCTAGTGGAGGTGATGGAATTCTAGTTGAGCTATTTTAAATCCTAAAAGCTGATGCTGTTAAAGTGTTGCACTCCGTATGCCACCAAGCTTGGAAAACTGGGCAGTGGCCATAAGACTGGAAAAGGTCAGTTTTCATTCCAGTCCCAAAGAAGGGCAATGCCAAAGAATGTTCAAACCACCACACAGTTGCACTCATTTCACATGCTAGCAAAGTAATGCTCAATGTCTCCAGGCCAGGCTTCAACTGTACATGAACTGAGAATTTCTAGATGTTCAAGCTGGATTTAGAAACGGCAGAGGAATCAGAGATCAAATTGCCAACATCCTTTGGATCATTGAAAAAACAAGAGAATTCCAGAAAAACATCTACTTCTGTTCACTGACTACACAAAAGCCTTTGACTGTGTGGATCACAACAAACTGGAAGATTCTTACAGAGATGGGGATACTAGATTACCTTACCTGCCTACTGAAAAATCTGTATGCAGGTCAAGAAGCAACAGTTAGAACTGGACATGGAACAACAGGCTGGTTCCAAATTGGGAAAGGAGCATGCCAAGCTGTATATTGTCACCCTACTTATTTAACTTATATGCAGAGTACATCATGCAAAATGCTGGGCTGGATGAAGTACAAGCTGAAATCAAGACTGCTGGGAGAAATATCAATAACCTCAGATATGCAGATGACACCAGCCTTATGGCAGAAAGTGAAGAAGAACTAAGACCTCTTGATGAAGGTGAAAGAGGAGAGTGAAAAAGCTGATTTAAAACTCATCATTCAAAATACGAACACTGTAGCATCTTGTCCCATCACTGCATGGCATATAGATGGGGATAAAACGGAAATAGTGATAAACTTTATTTCCTTGGGCTGCAAAATCACTGCAGATGGATACTGCAGCCATGAAATTAAAATATGCTTGCTCCTTGGAAGAAAAGATATGACAAACCTAGACAGTGTACTTAAATGCAGACATTACTTTGCTGACAATCATCTGTCTAGTCAAAGTTATGGTTTTTCCAGTAGTCACGTATGGATGTGGAAGTTGGACCATAAAGAAAACTGAGCACTGAAGAATGGATGCTTTTGAACTATGGTGTTGGAGAAGACTCTTGGGAGTCCCTTCAACTGCAAGGAGATTAAACCAGTCCATCCTAAAGGAAATCAGTCCTGAATATTCATTGGAAGGACTGATGCTGAAGCTGAAACTCCAGTATTTTGGCCACCTGATGCGAAGAATCGACTAATTAGAAAAGACCCTGATGCTGGGAAAGATTGAAGGCAGGAGGAGAAGGGGACAACAGAGGATGAGATGGTTGGATGGCATCACCAAGTCAATGGACATGAATTTGAAGAAGCTCCAGGAGATGGTGAAAGACAGGGAGGCCTGGCGTGCTGCAGTCCATGGGGTCACAGAGTCAGACACAGCTGAGCAACAGAACATCAACAACTGCAAGATGTATAACTGGGTGCAATTAGTTTTTTAATGAATAAATTCCAATGAAATTTATGATTTATTTCCAATTAAATTTATTTCAAAATACTCATGTTTGATCAGATTAGATTAATTCTCTAAAAAATAATTTAGATGTGTGGACCTTTTAAATGTCACAACTTAGCTTTGTGGGTTTCAAAAATTTCCTTATCAAGCCTCAGATGGTCTGGCGATGTCAGTATAAGTAGATCTTTCTACAAAAATAAAAATAAGAAACTAAAAAAACAAAATACCTTGGAACTGAGTGATAATTACCAGAAGATTCTTTTTAAAGATGATAAGGTGCTTCTGGAATGAAAAAACGTGTTCTTTAAAAATGTTTAATTTTTAATTGCATGATAATTTATGTATAACATTACATGAATTTGTACTTTTGGTTCTGTAAGAGAGAAATAGATTTCGGAAAATTACCAATGAGTGCATACCTAGCTGTTGATTCACTTTCTCTCAGAACACCAAGCTTGGCTTCAGTATAGACCCAGCATAGTTTTTCCCCCTTGGTGAATTTAGAATCTGGACAGTGCCTCAGTACTTTCATGGGAATGCTATTATCCATATCCTCTGGTCGGTTCAATGGTAAACTATTCTGAGTGATGATGGTCTAATCTCAACTTTCAGTTCAGTTCAGTTCAGTCGCTCAGTCGTATCTGACTCTTTGAGACCCCATGAATCACAGCACGCCAGGCCTCCCTGTCCATGACCAACTCTGGCAGTTGGTCAAACTCATGTGCATTGAGTCGGTGATGCCATCCAGCCATCTCATCCTCTGTCATCCCCTTCTCTTCCTGCCCCCACTCCCTCCCAGCATCAGAGTCTTTTCCAATGAGTCAACTCTTTGCATGAGGTAGCCAAAGTACTGGAGTTTCAGATTCAACATCAGTCCTTCCGATGAACACCCAGGACTGATCTCCGTTAGGATGGACTGGTTGGATCTCCTTGCAGTCCAAGGGACTCTCAAGAGTCTTCTCCAACACCACAGTTCAAAAGCATCAATTCTTTGGTGTTCAGCTTTCTTCACAGTCCAACTTTCACATCCGTACATGACCACCAGAAAAATCATAGCCTTGACTAGATGGACCTTAGTTGGCAAAGTAACATCTCTGCTCTTGAATATGCTATCTAGGTTGGTCATAACTTTCCTTCCAAAGAGTAAATGTCTTTTAATTTCATGGCTGAAATCACCATCTGCAGTGATTTTGGAGCCCAAAAAAATAAAGTCTGACACTGTTTTCACTGTTTCCCCATCTATTTGCCATGAAGTGATGGGACCAGATGCCATGATCTTAGTTTTCTGAATGTTGAGCTTTAAGCCAACTTTTTGACTCTCTTTCACTTTCATCAATTTATCTCACTGCATTTCATACTGTTAATGGGGTTTTCAAGGCAAGAATATGGAAGTGGTTTGCCATTCCTTTCTCCAGTAGACCATGTTTTGTTAGAATTCTCCACCATGACCCGTCTTCTTGGGTGGCCCTACAAGGCGAAGAGGAACTAATGAACCTCTTAATAAAAGTGAAAGAGGAGAGTGAAAAAGCTGGTTTAAAACTCAACATTCAAAGACGAAGATCATGGCATCTGGTCCCACCACTTCATTGGAAATAGATGAGGAAACAACTGAAACAGTGTCAGACTTTATTTTCTTGGGCTTCAAAATCACTGCAGATGGTGACTACAGCCATGAAATTAAAGATGCTTGCACCTTGGAAGAAAAGTTATGACCAAGCTAGACAGCATATTAAAAAGTGGAGATGTTACTTTGCCAGCAAAGTTCTGTCTAGTCAAAGCAATGGTTTTTCCAAGTAGTCATGTATGGATGTGAGAGTTGGACTATAAAGAAAGCCAAATGCACAAGAATTGATGTTTTTGAACTGTGGTGTTGGTGAAGACTCTTGAGAGTCCCTTGGGCTGTAAGGAGATCCAACCAGTCCATCCTAAAGAATATCAGTCCTGAATATTTATTGGAAGCACTGACACTGAAAATGAAGCTCTAATACTTTGGCCACCTGATATGAAGAGCTGACTCATTGGAAAAGACCCTGAAGCTGGGAAAGACTGAAGGCAGGAGGAGAAGGGGATGACAGAGGATGAGATGGTTGGATGGCATCACCGACTTGATGCACATGAGTTTGAGAAAATTCCAGGAGATGGTGAAGGACAGGTAAGCCTGGTGAGCTGCAGTCCATGAGGTTGCAAAGAGTTGGACACGACTGAGTGACTGAACAACAACAACAGTCTGACTGTATTAATTATCCATTGCTGTGTAACAAATATTCCCAAATTGGCCAACTTAAAACACAAGGCATTTATTGTCTCACATCATTAGCAAAGATTAGAAATCTAAGAGTGGCTTAGCAAACTGGGTGACTTCAGAAAATAAAAATGCATTCTGGTAGCCAGAAGACTGAAATCAAGATTTAAGCAGGGTCCCACTCCCTTCAAGGACTCTAGAAGAGAATGCTTCCTTGCCTCTCCAGCTCTGGTGGCTGCAGGAGTTGGTGGTTTGTGGCCACATCACTCTAATTTCTCCCCTACCCCCATATGGCCCTCTCTCTGTGTGTGTATAATCTCTCTATGCCTTTCTTTTATAAGGACAGTTGTGACAGCATTTAGAGCTAACTGGATAATCCAGAGTATTCTGCTCCTGTCGAGAGCTTTAATTACATCTGCAATAAAATTTTACCATAGAAGGTAACATTCACAGGTTCCAAGGGTAAGGATGGGGACATATCTTTGGGAGCCATCATGAGCCTATCACACGACCTCCTAAGATTGCCAAAAGGATTAACTAAGTTAAATTAGATAAAGTGTTTGGATTATGCCTAGAGTACAGAACATATTTTTTAAAGGAAAAGAGTGGTACAGAATCAATGGGGAATGGAAATAACTGTAATACCCTGCCCCAGATATTTTCAGGGGAACTTTGAATCTCCTCAAATTATATATAAACCATGTACATGTGTCTTGGTATGTTTTGTTGGGAGGATAGTTTCTAATGCTTCCATTCATTCTCAAATTGAGTTGTAACCATCAAGAAAAAAGCAAACACCCCTTTCAATTCTCATCCTGTCACTCTCAAACTAAGCCAGAATCAGCACACTTTTTTTTCTCTCCAGTTGTTTCACAAGGCACATGTTTCAACTGAACTTGAATCACAGAATTATGAGATTTAATGAGACCATAGATGCCATCTATACAAGATCTCTGCTGACTTCTGCCTTTCACAACTGGAGTCATTATTTCCCCTCCTCACTCACACACAGAGCCCATGTCTAGTTTTTAGGAAGGCTCTTTACCTTAGGAAGGAAAACGTTAAGGTATATCAGACCAACTTTTATGGTACATCAAACCATCTTGGCTTTATATTCATCCATAATGTTGTGGTTTTATGTGTTTACCAGTTTTATTGAAGTATGATTTATATAACATTTATATAACCCATCAGCCATCACCTTTTATCTAAGTTCTATTAACTAGATTTCTGCCTTTTTACTTGCTCCATGATTATTTTTACTTTTTCTTTTTACTTGTTCCATGGACTCTGCTTTGTTCTCTGCACCTGAGTCCCAGTCTTATAATGTTGTTGAGACTAAAGTCTCTCAAGGTTTCCCTAATCTCCCTCCAATGTACTGGAGTCCCATTCATTTTCCTTTTCCAGTGTTATCAAGGAAAGCACCACTTTTAAGACCCCCACTATATTTTAGTCACTACTTAGTGGTGCTTTATATATGTTCCCTTACTTAATTCTCACAGCATTTTGAATACATAATATGTCCTCATTTTTCACATGGGAAAACAGGCTTAAAAAAGTGAAATAATTGGACAAATGAACTTACCTACAAAACAGAAACAGACTCACATACATACAGAGCAGACTTGTGGTTACCAAGGGTGGGGTAGGGATTGGGAGGAGGGAAGGATTGGGAGTATAAGGTTAACACAGGATAGATCAACAACAAGTTTCTACTGTATGTGACAGTGAAAAGTGAAAGTGAAGTCGCTCAGTCGTGTCCGACTCTTTGTGACTCCATGGACTGTAGCCCACCAGGCTCCTCTGTCCATGGGATTCTCCAGCCAAGAATACTGGAGTGGGTTGCCATTTCCTTCTCCAGGGGATCTTCTCGAACCAGGGATTGAACCCAGGTCTCCCACATTAGAGGCAGACGCTTTAACCTCTGAGCCAATTCTACAGTATAGCACAGGAATTTTGCTATCTTGTGATAAACCATAATGAAAAATAATATGAAAAAGAATATATGTATGTATGTATGTATAACTGAATCAGTTTGCTGTACAACAGAAATTAACACATTGTAACTCACTCCAGTATTCTTCCTGGAAAAATCCCATGGACAGAGGAACCTGGCAGGCTGTAGTCCATGGAGTCACAAAGAGTTGGACATGACTGAAGTGACTGAGCACTCACACACAAACAAATCAACTAGATTTCAATGAAGTATAAAAAAAGAAAAGTGAAATAATTCACCCAAGGCCATCTAGCTACTACATGACAGAGTTGTTAGGGGAAGCACACTGATTGAAACCGCCCACCTTAGCCAGGCACCATAGTAACAATTTGCATAAGTTATTTTACAACAGGAGGTCCCAGTAAGGAACTAATAAGCCTCCACCCACCAGAAGAGTTCGGGAAAGGTCAAAAGGAGACACCATATGTCCGACCACCTCCCAGAATCCTTCTCTCTGGCATCCATTTGGCTGAACTAGGTGTGCACCACCAGGAAGGACTCTGAGTCAGAATGATCGGCTAAAGACAACCCGGAAAGTAACTCCATCACCATAAAACTGGAGACTGTGAGCCATGTGGCAGAGCAGTTCTCTTAGGTTCCCGTACCCTCCTGCTCTCCGCCCGGGCGCCCTTTCCCAATAAAATCTCTTGCTTTGTCAGCACATGTGTCTCCTCAGACAACTCATTTCTAAGTGTTAGACAAGAGCCCAGTTTCGGGCCCTGGAAGGGGTTCCCTTTCCTACAACGGAGTCACAAATGTAACAGAGAGATGACAGTTGCAAAGTCTGTTTTTCTCACTGCTCTTCATTCTCCAGATCAAATATCTACTTAGATCTTAATATTATTTGATCTTTTATTCCATTTTCCACCTGGAGAATGTTTCTACCTTTAATTCCTGTTTCCACATTTTATTCCATTTTCTGGATACCAGCTACTATGTTTTCTATCTAGAAAGCTCATATTCTTTTTTTCTTTTTACCATCATCTCTTTCCTTCCCCTCCACTCATGCCAGTTCCTTAAGTCAGTCAAAACATTGTTAGTTCTTCTTTCTCTCTGTCCCTCAGATCCATTCCTGGCTTTTCATTGTCACTGTCACACTCTTGTTTAGACTCCACCATCCCTCAATTACTGTCCTTTCTCACTGATCAATCTTCAGTCTTGCTTCCCTTCACTCCCATTCATTCTCCAACCAGCATCATAGATTAATCATGCCATCCCCCTATTTAAAACCTTCAATGGTTTCCCACCGCATGCAGAATCCAGTCCAAACTCTAACACATGAAAAGTTCCTCTATGATCTGGTCACTGCCTGCCTCACCAGACCCATCTTCTGCCACCATGTACTTCATCATTGCCCTAGCTAAGTTTTAACCACTACAAACTACTGGTTAACCTTAGGCCACAATCTGTCCTAACTTTAGGACTTTGTGCAAGTTGTCTCTCATTGTGATGCTCTTCTTTTCTTATTCACATTCTGAAATTTTTATCATCTTCAAAAATCCAGTTCAAAAGCTAATATTCAATGTGAAACCTTCAACTTCCCTAAGAACAATATTTCCCCTTTGGGGGCCTCCCATTGTGCCTTTTTGTATGCTTCCATCACACTACTTACTACACCACAACTAATGTCATGTCTCTCTTCCTTACTAGATTGCAAATTTATTATTGGCACTTATTGACTTTCTGTCCCCAGTATTTGGCACAGTGATAGGCAAACATTAGGTGCTCAATAGGTACCTATTGAATGGAGGAATAAATTAGCTTTACCAGTGGTAAGCAAAAAATGCAGTCCCTAAAATGTCCATTTCCTAATCCCTAGAATCTGTGAATGTTATTTTACGTGGCGAAAGGGGGGATTTGGTTTGTAGATAAAATGAAGTCTATTAATCAGCTGACTTTAAAAAATATCATCCTGGTGGGCCCAATGTAACCATAAAGGTCCTTATAGATGGAAGGAAGAGGCAGATGGAATCAGAGGGAGATGACTAAGAAAGAGGACCAAAGAGAAGGCAGCACAAAAACTCAGCCAAGTGTTGATGGCTTTAAAGGAAGACGTGAGCCAAGGAAAGTGGGTGGCCTCTAGAAGCTGGAAAAAACAAGGAAATAGATTCTCCCCTAGAGCCTCCAGAAGTGAATACAACCCTGTATATACCTTGATTTATATACAGTGAAACCTGTGTCAGAATTCTGACCTATGGAAGTGTAAGATAATCAATGTATATAAAAATACATAAAACACATAATTTTGTGTTACTTTAAGCATTTGTGATGATTGGTCATAGGAGCCATTAAAAATTCATACAATGCCCAAAGTAAATTTTGTTATCATACAGGAGTACTACCATTGTGATTGTTCTCTTAACTGCAGGTCTAAGCTTTCATGTCCACTAGGATCACCTAAATATCCCCAAAATACAGATTCCAGGACTCGAAACCTCCGACAATCTGATTGAATTGGCCTGCTGGGTTTAAATTGAATTGAAACCTTCATTCTGACAGATCTACAGGTAATTATCATGCACGGATTATGGGGACTACTGTTTTGAGAAACACAAATATAGTGAATGTTCATAGGTTTTGGAGTTTAAAGGGACCTTGATGCAACCTATGTACTAGTTGTACAGATGGCCCCCACCCCTCTCATATACCACACTGCTGTTGTTAGGGGAAGCACACTGATTGAAACTGCCCACCCTGGCCAGGCACCATAGTAACCATTTGCATGAGTTGTTTTACAACAGGAGGTCCTGGTAAGGAACAGGGAACTAATAAGCCTCCACCAACCAGAAGAGTTCGGGAAAGATCAAAAGGAGACACCACCTGTCCTACCACCTCCCAGAATCCTTCTCTCTGGCATCCATCTTGGCTGAACAAGGCATGCACCACCAGGAAGGACTCTGAGTCAGAATGATTGGCTAAGGACAACCTGGAAACTAATCCCATCACCATAAAACCCGAGACTGCAAGCCATGTGACAGAGCAGTTCTCCTGGGTTCCCTTACCCTCCTGCTCTCCACCTGGGTGCCCTTTCCCAATAAAATCTCTTGCTCTGTCAGCGCATGTATCTCCTTGGACAATTCATTTCCAAATGTTAGGCAAGAGCCTAGTTTCGGGCACTGGAAGGGGTCCGCCTTCCTGAAACAAATGGTGACTCTGGTGGGGCTCTTCCTTGCTGAGACTGACATCCTGACCACTTGGGGTACTCAGGGGCCAGTTTGCCTGCCAATGGACCAGACCCAGTGGCCGTAACTGGGACACTTTTATCCTTGGTCTCCTTCTGACACAGACAACTGGCCAGAGTGCCCCTACTGGTAAGGAACAAGAGACTCTATTGACCCCTCTGCCCTTCCCTCTCTCTTTCCTCTCCTTAACCATTCCTATCCTTCCCTGTTTTTCTAGTCCCCTGGTCCTGGACACAGGAATCTGGTCAAAGGGCCTCAGCCTGAGCTGAGGATTGGAGACTGATCACCTCCTCTTGGCAGAGAACTCAAATTCTAATTCTGGTCTGGTCTGATTTCTGGTAGGGCCAAGTTCCAGTCCTCCCTTCTCTGGAAGCCCAGATCTAAAGACACCCATAACACCTGGGTATCTGCAGGTGGCAGGAGACGTCTGTAAGGCCACCCCTTTTGCCCTCCTCTCTGGCCTCCTCCCCCTTCTTCTTTCAACCTGACTTCCTTTCCTCCCTTTGAAATCTTTGAAGACCTGAGATATTTTCCTTTACTCTGTTAGTACTTGGATCTGCAGTTCTGTGTCTCTATAGGAGGTTTTCTGAGAGACTGTATTCTTGTATTTAAGGGAGTGTTTGATGAGGAATGCCAGGTTTATATATGTGTGTTTTAACTCTGTGTTCTGTGTTGTGATTCTTGATGGCCATTCTGCTTTGTCTGGCCACCATTTGGTTTAGACCTGCTGCCATTTTGTTAGAACTTGATTTTCTTTCCCTGTGCCTTGAGACCAGGGCTCTCAGGAACATTTTCTAGACCATCTCTAACTCCTGAGACTGAAGGAAAAGGGGGAAAAGCTTTTAAAAATTTTATTTATTTCAACTGTTTCCTTATAAACTAGTAAGTTTTATATTGTAATATCGAATTTATGACAAAACTTAGAAAATGAAGCTGGATCTTTCACTGTGTCTGT
>SJYQ01000195.1:559023-606586 GCA_006410935.1 Redunca redunca | reverse complement strand
CCAAAGTACTGGAGTTTCAGATTCAACATCAGTCCTTCCGATGAACACCCAGGACTGATCTCCGTTAGGATGGACTGGTTGGATCTCCTTGCAGTCCAAGGGACTCTCAAGAGTCTTCTCCAACACCACAGTTCAAAAGCATCAATTCTTTGGTGTTCAGCTTTCTTCACAGTCCAACTCTCACATCCATACATGACTACTGGAAAAACCATAGCCTTGACTAGACGGACATTTGTTGGCAAAGTAATATCTTTGCTTTTTAATATGCTATCTAGGTTGGTCATAACTTTCCTTCCAAGGAGTAAGTGTCTTTTAATTTCATGGCTACAATCACCATCTTCAGTGATTTTTGAGCCCAAAAAATATTTCCCATGAAGTGATGGGACCAGATGCCATGATCTTAGTTTTCTGAATGTTGAGCTTTAAGCCAACTTTTTCACTCTTCTCTTTCACTTTCATCAGAGGCTTTTTAGTTCCTCTTCACTTTTTACCATAAGGGTGGTGTGTGTCATCTGCAATATCTGAGGTTATTGATACTTCTCCTGGCAATCTTGACTCCAGCTTGTGCTTCTTCCAGCCCAGCCTTTCTCATGATGTACTCTGCATATAAGTTAAATAAGCAGGGAGACAATATATAGCCTTGACGTACTCCTTTTCCTATTTGGAACCAGTCTGTTGTTCCATGTCCAGTTCGAACTGTTGCTTCCTGACTTGCATACAGGCTTCTCAAGAGGCAGGTTGGGGTTGTGGTATTCCTGTGTCTTTCAGAATTTTCCACAGTTTATTGTGATCCACACAGTCAAAGGCTTTGGCATAGTCAATAAAGCAGAAATAGATGTTTTTCTGGAACTCTCTTGCTTTTTTGATGATCCAGCAGATGTTGGCAATTTGACCTCTGGTTCCTCTGCCTTTTCTAAAATGAACTTGAACATCTGGCAGTTCACGGTTCACGTATTGCTGAAGCCTGGCTTGGAGAAATTTGAGCATTACTTTACTAGCATGTGAGATGAGTGCGATTGTGCAGTAGTCTGAGCATTCTTTGGCATTGCCTTTCTTTGGGATTGGAATGAAAACCGACATTTTCCAGTCCTGTGGCCACTGCTGAATTTTCCAAATTTGCTGGCATATTGAGTGCAGCACTTTCACAGAAGCAGGATATTAAGAAGAGGTGGCAAGAATACACAGAAGAACTACAAAAAAGATGTCCACAACCAAGATAATCACAATGGTGTGATCACTCACCTAGAGCCAGACACCCTAGAATAGGAAGTCAAGCGGCCCTTAGAAATCATCACCACGAACAAAGCTGGTGGAGGTGATGAAATTCCAGTTGAGCTATTTAAATCTCCCCTTTAACTATCCTTTAATCTTAATGCACTCTATCTCAGTCCCATTCAGAAATTTGCTCCTAGAAGAAGTACAGACACTTTTCAGTCAGTCAAGATCAAATAATGAAAAACAATCAAAGGTCATCACAGAAAGCTTCAGGACATCAAATAATAAGAACAATTTTTTTAAACCATCATGTCAATTGCTCTGTTATTCTGTGGTTAAGCCATCAGGTACTATACCAGGCAAGCCAAGTATGTGTGAAAGCAGAGATTCTAAAGCAAGAAGAGTATCTCACTTTCTGATTATAAGCAATAGGCCATCCGGAAATGTCTATGACTGAAGGTATGTAATTATCAAGACTATCTTTTTGTGTTCCTTTTGGGGAAAAAGAATACAATGGCAGGCAGAAAATCATATTCATCAAAACTTAGGGCTTATCATATTTAAAATAATCTTGACTTTATGTACTCAAAATTCTTTGTTAAGATCTCACTCAAAGTAAAAGGAGCACTCCCCAGTTAGGGACATATGTTTCACATAAAAGTCTCATCTGAAAATGTATCTATCTAGCTTGAGTAACAAGGTTTCCCCTAACACTCTTTGGATTTAGGCACTATATAAAGCTGCTCACACCACACCCTTTTTCTTCTCCAAGGACAGTCTCTGAGAATATGTTTTTGGCTGTCTTAACAACTAGACACCCTTTAGCACAAACGACCTGAGTTACAAAGCACTGGTGAGAATTTTCCCAAGAATGAGAACCATAAACCATTTTTATCATAATGACATGGATATACTTGTTATAAATGCAGTCATGAGCCCCTCTTGAATTAAATTTTGGTGGTATAGGATCTAAAAAATCTATATCTTGGATAAATTTCAAGGTAACTGTTAACCCTTCCTATAATTTGAGAACCTTAGCTGTAAAATCAAAGGAATGGTTTAACTCTCTAGTTTGGCTTAGATGAGCAGACCCAGCCAGGAACTGGCCAGCTGTGGAACCTAGCACAAGAGTAACAGCTCCGAGGGGAGCAGGAATGGATGTCTAATAGCAGATTCTGAAGACTCCCTAGGCTAATAAGATAGAGCAAGCTGCTTCTCTTTCCTGAAGGGTTTAAACCCTCACAGAGAACACTTTTCTCTCCATTCCCAGGTGTTAGGCCAGTTGACAGAAGAATTCTAGCAGAGATAAGAGTGTCTTGTCCATACCTATCATCAGCCACTGGGAGAGGAAGTGATGTTGCTTTCCCTAGAGCCTACTATAGATACTTTATGCCTTTGCATGAAAAGCTTGAAGTGGTTTATCTTTGCAAGATTCATTTTTCCCATCAAGAAATGGTGGTATATTTGGGCTTGTAAGGTCTTTTAAGCTTTTTCCCCCCAACTGTGTTGCCCTTAAAGATGAATCACTTCTAGTGATCAGAACACTTAGACTGAAGCGAAGGTGGGGCTATCAGTATTCCACAAAGAGCCTCAAAGAAATGAGGGAATTGCTTCTCTACAGGGCATTAACAAAAGGGAAGTTTTTCTTGCCCAACTTCCTCTGTTCACCTGTTTGTCTGTTTCCCTCTCTCTTTTAAGAGAGTCTGGAGCAGTTGATTAATCTTGTGCAATAAACACAGAGAATGTTATTCCACTCTGTGGTTCAGTATTATAGTTTGTCTTACTTAGCCAGGTATTGTTTGCCACAGTTCTCATAATGAATATTTTGGATCAAGTAGGAAATTACAATTTTATTCCTCAATATATTTATGCCAGAATGTTTCAGTATACATAAAAGGACTATGAACTTTGCAAGCCTGGAAAGCATGAACTGAAATAAGGTGTTTCCATAAACCATGGGTAACCAATGAGTTGCAGAGCACTATCAGTAAGTTGCTATTAACGAGTTCAGAAGGTGAAGTGTCCCTTCTCTCCACACACCTATTTAGTTAACTTCAAACAGGTTTTAAATGATGGCAATCATGCATTACATTTTTCCTATACCTGGTTCAGTTTGATTCCCAGAGAGCCCTAAAACCTTGACAAGGTAAATAGGGAGACTTGTACATCAATTGTAGAGCAATTCTCAAAAGAGGTCATTAGGAAATTTATAAAATTGATAAAATTATACATTTTTCATTGCCTAAAAATTTTTAAGTACAAGATCACATAAGAACATGAATCAGGTTGTTCAGGGATTCTGGGAAATGAATCTGGAGAGTGAGGTTTTTGAAGACCACAATTTGGAAGGAATCATTGTAATTGAAGTGTGATATGGTAGAGAAGATTTATTAACTTAAGCTAATAGAAAACTCAGGGAAGATGCTGAGTTTCTGAATAGTTCTGAATTGTGGTTTCTGAGCTTCATTGATTTATGCTATAAATGGGATGGCTTTCAGCTTTCTCTGGATAAAGAAGACCATCATAAAATAATTTTGAATTATTTTAATTCAAGTCATCCACTGATTCATTTCTTTATTGCTCAGCAAGTTTATTATGCCAGCAGTGGCAGGGACACTACATGTCTTTGTGGTATTATGATACCACTGTGAATAAAAATGTAACCTAAACTCTCAGTACAGCCAGACAACCAGGTAATGGCTCTTCACGTAGCAGAAAAACTAAGCCTGATAGATTTGCTATTTCCTGGAGTTAAGGTATGCTTTTACTGAAAACCCCACAAAGATTACAGGAAGAAATAATAATGTGGCAAAAGAAATAATTTTGGAGCACTAAAAAAAATGGGTTATAGGCTTTGGAGAAGATACTAATGCTGCACTGCCCATCAATAGCCTTCAGCTCCAAGCCCAAGCCTTCCTGGAAGATAGTTTCTAAGCAGATGAACCTTTACCCTCATCATCCAGTCTCTTTATTTTGATTCCTGTTAGAGAACCCCAAGTGGAAACAGTTTCTTAAGTATTCTGTTAGTATAAATCCTCAAATTTCCACAGTTTACTTTTTCAGAAGTTTGCAACACTTACTATTTGGGTTCTCTCTCCCAGTATTTCTGGGAAGGCTGAAAAAACTCCTTAATATTTCCATTTTGTGGATAGAGGAATAAGATGCCAAAATAAAAAAAATTATACAGGAAGTCAGTGGCAGAAGTTCAATGAAAACTGAAAATTGGGGTACCCAAATCATCTCTTCTTGTACACTCCACCCCATTTCACATTTGCTTTGAGTATATTAGAAACACCTTGTCAAAATAGACAAGTCATAAAATGTTCCCAGGGGAAAGTTTTTAAAGAGAAATCTCCATGATAGGGAGGACAGCTATACAAATATGACTACTACTTCAGCTTTACCCTTCTCCTTGAAATTTCTTCTCTTTCCCTCAAAGGCACTATCATCCTTAGCTTGAGGTTTCCAGCTGTATCTCCAGCCCAGCTGTAAACAAACCCTAGCATAAAACAAATTCCTTTGTATTTTATCCCCTCAACACAACTAGAATAAGCTGATGTTTTCAAAGGAACTTGATAAAAAAAAGAAAAAGGGATACAAGAGCAAAATTAGCAAAGAAATTATAAGATGCATGGAAATGGCCCCCTTGTTTGTACATAACTCATTTAATATGTAGGCTGGGTTCCATCCCACATCCTGTTTGAATGACCCCATACTGATGATTCCGAAAGCAGATCCAGTCTTAGGAGACAAAGGGCCAGAGGCCACTTCTGTGGTCATCTGCTCCCAATAGAAATCATCCTTTGGATTACTCTGTGAATTGATTTAATAAAAATGATGCCTCTTTTGCATTTCATTTGATTCTAGTCAGAGTTTTTAAAAATCAGATAACTCAGAGGATCTTAATTTTTATTTCTTTTAAACTGCTGAGACCATTAAAATCCCCATCCATGACATTGCATGGTTGTTGAAAGGTAAGTTACACAGAACAGGTACCTTCTTACTGTAGGAAATGCATATTTATACAGTGAAGCTAGTACTATTCAAAATTCTGATCTTTATCTTCTCTGGGAAATGACCATAGCCTAAAATGTTGCCTATTAGTTTAAGATTTCAATTCTAGAGCCAAGAATAATGGATATGAGTTATACGGATGGAGATTTCCATGCATTACCAGGAAATATTTTCTAATGAACAGACCCGTCCACAGAGTAAGCTTATGCATCCTCATAACATTAATGAGGTCCCTCTAGAAATGTTTGGTGGAGTGACTGTACGACCACCTCTTGGGTTGCAGAGAACTAGTGGGTACCACTTTAACAAGAGTTTGAAGTAGGATTCTAAGAAATATAGTGACATTTTAGGTGAGAGAAATATACTGCATGACTTGATGATCAACGTTTAAAGGATTGGAGTTCAGTGACAAGCATGTGACACCATGTTGTCTTTCTTTAAAGAAAGAGAAGACATTTTAGGCTCCTCAGTGCCTTGACCTATTTATTGTCATAACCATAAGTTACTGAAGACAATGTATAAATATATAAACTGACTGATTATTTGAGGTTACTGAATATAGAATGCCAGACAACCATTTACTGTAACTGGAAAAACAGCCATGCTATTTTTACCATTTCATTTAAGCTTAATAATAGATGACTATGGTTTCTAGTGTATAAAATTATAATTGGCATCAAATAGGGATTTTGTATCTTAGGCCACTTTCTTAAAAATTAATAAAACCTCCTATCTATTAATATCTATCCAAAAACGTAAATAGAACCTCAGCAGGAAAGACAAACCACCAGATCCAGACTGAATGAATATTTCTTCATTCCTGTATTTTCACCTTGCTCTCTTTGAAAGTGTTAGTCAGTCAGTCAAGTCCGACTCTTTGCGATCCCATGGAGTGTAGCCCACCAGGCACCTCCATCCATGGGATTTTCCAGGTAAGAATACTGGAGTGGGTTGTCATTTCCTTCTCCAGGGGATCTTCCAAACTGACCCAGGGATCGAACCCACATCCCTTATGTCTCCTGCATTGGCGGGTGCGTTCCTTACTACTAGTACCATCTGGGAAAGCCTTTGTCTTCTTAACTGAAAACTTTTTAGGGCTGGGCTGAATTATATTATTACTAGCTGTCACGACAATAAATATTTATTTAGGACTAGGGAAAGGAGATAGTACAGGATAATACTATACTACCATGTAGTGTAGTGTGGTGTTAGTTGCTTGGTTGTGTCCGACTCTTTGGGATCCCATGGACTGTAGCCCCCCAGGCTTTTCTGTCCATGGAATTTTCCAGGCAACAATAACTGGAGTGGGTTGCCATTCCCTTCTCCAGGGGATCTTCCCAACCAAGGGCTCAGAGTCAGGACTCCTGCATTGCAGGAAAATTCTTTACCATCTGAACTGCCAGGGAAGCCCATAAATGTTGTATACAGTCGTACAATTATAATGGAGTATAATAGTCATAGTAATAAAAAGAACTGGCTATCATTTATTGAGCACTGGAGGATATCAGGCTCTAGGCTAAACATTTTACATATATATATATATCATGTAATTGAATCCTCATAGTCAATTAAGAAAACAGATCCCATGACCAATTCTTTTCACATCATATATCTGGTAAGTGGCAAAGCTCAAGCATCCATCTTTCTGAACTACAGTAGGATCTTCCCATCATGACTTTATCCCAACTCTCTCAGTGTTCATTGTTTTTATAGTTCTTTTTTCTTTCTGTATTGGAGAAAGCTCCTGGGACAGACATCAAAATAAGCCTTAAGTTTTCTCTTTGAACAGAAAGATACTTTGGTAGTGTGGTAATATAAATCAAAGACAGATGAGCATCTAATGAAGATCAGGTTCTGGGTGGTTATTATGCAATAGGAACGGATGAAATAAATTCAGGTCCACAGTTAATTACTAAATTGTGATAAGGAAGTTTTTCCCTCTAAAGGCTATTGGATCCTTATCTTTGAAGAAATATTTTCCTACCACTTGGTGGCAGCAGCTACCAATTAATTTACAGGATTGTTTTTCAATTTACAACAGAAATACTAGTCTTTAGCTGGGAGTGCTTTTTTTTCCTTTTTTTTAAACCTTTCTCCCTTCAATTAATTAACCTTCTCATGGAATGAATTTATTTCTATCAGTTATTCTCCGATGTAGCTTTATGATAATTATAATGATATCTTGGACATTATTTGGATGTCCTTCTGCCTTCCTAAAAGTCCTTTGATTTCCCTTTAGAATATAGACTATACATAATTACTACATAGAGAAGTTTCCTCTGTTCAGCCTTATAGTTTTCAACGTACTTATTGTGTAGCTGACCAAAACAGGATGATGACAGAGCTAGGTAAGAATAGATAGGGGGTTTTATCAAAACATAAGTGGAAGGAAACTTATTAATACAAACATTGACTTATAACGTATTCACATTGGTTTAAAGTAATAAAGAAATATTAAACATGTTTCAGTTCACAAAACCAGTCTATTTTACATAAGAAGAATCTGAAGTTGAGAAAAATATGTGATCTTTTCCAAAATATGTTTGGATGGTGTATAAAGTTAACAAATGGCAGAAATGTATAAAATGTATGTGCCGTGCTTAGTCATTCAGTCGTGTCTGACCCTTTGTGACCCCTGAACTGCAGCCCACCATGCTCCTCTGACCATGGAATTCTCCAGGCAAGAATACTGGAGTGGGTTGCCATGCCCTCTTCCAGGGAATCTTTCTGACCTAGGACTGAACCCAGGTCTCCTGCATTGCCAGATCAGGATTCAAATACAGAACTGGCAGCCTCTATATCATGCACACTCTCCACTGTCTCATGCTGACTCTGGTAACAGTACTAGCATGTTGAAGGAAAGAGGCAGTTATGAAAGACTTTTAAGTTTCAAGATTAAAAAGAAAAGTCACAATTCTAAGGATGCTTAATTCTCTGATGTAGAGACAAGAAGATATCAGTTTATTTGTTAAAGAAGACATTTTGAAGTCAGGTAGAAAGTTGGAATCCTCTACTAAGATCTCCAAAGAAGGCTTCAGCAATACATGAACCGTGAACTTCCTGATGTTCAAGCTAGATTTAGAAAAGGCAGAGGAACCAGAGATCAAATTGCCAACATCCACTGGATCATCAAAAAAGCAAGAGAGTTCCAGAAAAAACGTCTATTTCTGCTTTATTGACTATGCCAAACCCTTTGACTGTGTGGATCACAATAAACTGTCAAAAATTCTGAAAGAGATGGGAATACCAGACCACCTGACCTGCCTCCTGCAAAATCTGTTTACAGGTCAGGAAGTAACAGCTGGAACTGGACATGGAACAACAGACTGGTTCCAAATTGGGAAAGAAGTATATCAAAGCTGTATATTGTAACCCTGATTATTTAACTTATATGCAGAGTGCATCATGAGAAATGTTGGGCTGGAAGAAGCACAAGCTGGAATCAAGATTGCCGGGAGAAATATCAGTAACCTCAGACATGCAGATTACACCACCCTTATGGCAGAAAGCGAATATTCTTGATGAAAGTGAAAGAGGAGAGTGAAAAAGTTGGCTTAACGCTCAACATTCAAAAACCTAAGATCATGGCATCTGGTCCCATCACTTCATGGCAAATAGATGGGGAAACAGTTGAAATAGTGATGGACTTTATTTTTTTGTGCTCCAAAATCACTGCAGTTGGTGACTGCAACCATGAAATTAAAAGATGCTTACTCCTTGGAGGAAAAGTTATGACCAACCTAGACAGTGTATTAAAAAGCAGAGACATTACTTTGCCAACAGATGTCCATCTAGTCAAGGCTACGGAAGAAATCTGAGCACCAAAGAATTAATGCTTTTGAACTGTGGTGTTGGAGAAGACTCTTGGGAGTCCCTTGGACTGCAAGGAGATTCAACCAGTCCATTTTGAAGGAGACCAGCCCTGGGATTTCTTTGGAAGGAATGATGCTAAAGCTGAAACTCCAGCACTTTGGCCACCTGATGTGAAAAACTGACTCATTTGAAAAGACCCGGATGCTGGTTAAGATTGAGGGCAGGAGAAGGGGACAACAGAGGATGAGATGGTTAGTTGGCATCACCGACTCAATGGACATGAGTTTGAGTAAACTCTGGGAGTTGGTGATGGACAGAGAGGCCTGGCATGCTGCAGTCCATGGGATCGCAAAGAGTCAGACATGACTAAGGGACTGAACTGAACTGAAAGCAAATATATTTTAGGAGGTATAGATAATATTAGTCTTAAGTAAATGTATGAAACCATCTAGAAGCAGAACACTGGACCAAAGAACTGAACTTTAGTCTTTAAAACTGTGTTTACTTTGAATAGGTTAGGTCATGATGAAATGGTTATAACATTATTTTAAGTTTAACAAACAGTGGGAAGCAAAAAATTTATGCACGTTGCTTATATTACAAAATTATTATTGTCATACAAAGGTAAGGCAATATGTCACAATACAGGGAATAATCTCTGAGTGGGCTTCCCTTGTCACTTAGTTCGTAAAGAATCTGCCTACAATGCAGGATACATGGATTCAATTCCGGGATTGGGAAGATCCCCTGGAGAAGGAAATGGCAACCCACTCCAGTATTCTTGCCTGGAGAATCCCATGGACTTTAGCCTGCCAGGCTCCTCTGTCCATGGGGTTGCAAGCGTCAGATAAGACTTACCCGCTAAACCACTACCACCAATCTCTGAGTGGTGGAATCTTTGGTGATTTCAATGTTAGTTTCCCTCTTCCCGATTCTCTACAGTGTGTATGTGCTCAGTAGTGTCCGACTCTGCAACCCCCTGGACTGTAGCCTGCCAGGCTCCTCTGTCCATGGGATTTCCCAGGCAAGGATACTGGAATGGGTTGCCATTTCCTTCTCCAGGGGATCTTCCTGACCCAGAAATTGAACCTGTGTCTCCTGCATCTCTTGCATTGGCTGGCAGATTCTTTACAACTGCACCACCCGGGAAGCCCCTCTGTACAGTAAAGTCATACAAAACAATATAATACTTTAGCATTTAGAGGAATTAATGAATAGGAAAAAGATGGAAAATAAGATGGGAGAGCTTCTTAAAGACAGAGAAAGGTCTACTGATAAAGTGTAATACAGTTCAATTCAGTCGCTCAGTCGTGTCCGACTCTTGTGACTCCATGGACTGCAGTACTCTAGGCCTCCCTGTCCATCACCAACTCCCGGAGTTCACTCAGACTCATGTCCATAGAGTCGGTGATACCCATCCAATCATCTCATCCTCTGTTGTCCCCTTCTCCTCCCACCTTCAATCTTTCCCAGCATCCGGGTCTTTTCAAATAAGTCAGTTCTTTGCATCAGGTGGCCAAAGTATTGGAGCTTCAGCTTCAGGATCAGTCCTTGCAATGAATATTCAGGACTGATTTCCTTTAGGATGGACTGGTTATGGAAGGAACTAATCAAAGCATTTCCCTCCTTGACTTTAAGTCCCCACCAACTGAATGATATATTTGAATTAGGTCACAAAATCCTGAAGGGCATCAATTTAAATTCCCAGTTACAACTTGGGTGGGTTTTACATGCAAAAAGAAAAAAAAAAATTAGAACCCATATAGGAAAACACCATTTTCTTGTTATATATATATAACCCTTGGTGATAATCCAGAACAGTACTCAGTGTCCTGGAGGGCTCTGTTTCTGGTGAAAGAGGAGGTCACGGCGTTTTGTGAGCCTTGTGTTCCTAAACAACTCCTCCAGATCTTCTCTTGTTTATCTTCCTGCTTCCAAGTAAACAATGCTCACAGCCCTCCTATTTACTGGGTCTAAACTCAATCTGTTGCTCTGAAACCTAGGCTGTTAGTGATTCATAGGGACATAACATGCCCAACCAACATAATTCTAGTATTTGCATCCCTTGCTTGACAAAAGTGTTTACAGTTTTGGATCAATCTGCTCCATCAAGAATCAGCCTTTTTCATCATTAAGTGACTCAACTTGTCAGAGAGATCTTTCTTTCAGTAAGCCTGAGGGCTTTATCTCTGTGGTATCTTCCCACTATCCACATTTTAAGACAAAGACACCATTAACTCTGTTTCCTCTAGGGGCAAATAAGCCCTGGCTCCTCAGCCCTGCTCCTGGTCACTCTCTCCTGAATATTCTGAACACTCTCTCCAGAATGTTCCTTCTCTGATAGCAGTAGAACTGCCTAAGAAACAATCAATAAATTGGCAGATCTTATTTTATCCAGGAGAGGATTTCTTTCTAGCAGATTTTCAGATCACTGGTGTCTCTCATTGTTATTAGGGCTTCCTAGGTGGTGCATGCTGGCATAAGTACTTTTTAAGGAGGCTGCCATTACCACCGTTACCCCTATCATTGTTTGGCCTGAGGCCAAAGTTCAGGGAGGGAACACAGTCCCACCCATCAACAGAAAACTGGATTAAAAATTTATTGAGCATGGCCATCCCCACTAGAGCAAGAAGACTCTGGTTTTCCCTAAGCCAGTTCCTCCCATCAGGAAGCTTCCACAAGCCTCTTCTCCTCATCCATCAGAGCGCAGAAAGAATGAAAACCACAATCACAGAAAACTAACCAAACTGATCACATGGATCACAGCCTTGTCTAACTCAGTGAAACTATGAGCCACGCTGCATAGGGCCCCCCAAGATGGACGGGACACGGTGGAGAGTCTGACAAAACATGGTCCACTGAAGAAGGGAATGGCAAACCACTTTAGTATTCTTGCCTTGAGAATGCCAAGAACAGTATGAAAAGGCAAAAAGATATGACACAGAAATATGAACTCCCCAGGTCGGTAGGTGCCCAATATGCTACTGAATAAGAGTGGAGAAACAGCTACAGAAGGAATGAAGAAGCCACCCCAAAGTAAAAACAACAACCAGTTGTGGATGTGTCTGGTGACGGAAGTAAAGTCCACTGCTGTAAAGAACAATATTGCATAGGAACCTGGAATGTTAGGTGCATGAATCAAGGTAAATTGGAAGTGATCAACCAGGAGATGGTGAGTGAATATCAACATTTTAGGAATCAGTGAACTAAAATGGAGTAGAATAGGTGAATTGAATTCAGATGACAATTATATCTACTATTGTGGGCAAAAATCTCTTACAAGAAATGGAGTAACCCTTGTAGTCAACAAAAGCATCTGAAATGCAGTACTTGGGTGCAATCTCAAAAACAACAGAATGATCTCCATCTATTTCCAGAATGATCTCTGTTTGTTTCCATTCAATATCACAGTAATCCAAGTCTATGCCCCAACCACTAATGTCAAAGAAGCTGAAGTTGAACGGGTTCTATGAAGACCTACAAGACCTTCTAAGAGCAAAGAAAGATATCCTTTCATCATAGGGCACTGGAATGCAAAAATAGCAAGTCAAGAGCTACCTGGAGTAACAGGCAGGTTTGGCCTTGGAGTAAAGCATGAAACAGGGCAAAGGCTAACAAGAGTTTTGCCAAGAGAATGCACTGGTTATAGCAAACACCATTTTCCAACAACACAAGAGACAACTTACACATGGACGTCACCAGATGGTCAACACCAAAATCAGATTGATTATATTCTTTGCAGCCAAAGATGGAGAAGCTCTATACAGTCAGCAAAAACAAGACCAGGAGCTGACTGTGGCTCAGACCATGAACTCCTTATGGCCAAATTCAGACTTAAATTGCGGAAAGTAGGGAAAACCACTAGGTCATTTGGGTATGACCTAAATCAAATCCCTTATGATTATACAGTGGAAGTGGCAAATAGATTTAAGGAATCAAATGTGATAGATTGCCTGAAGAACTATGGATGGAGGTTTGTAACACTGTACAGGTGATGGTGATCAAAACCATCCTTAAGAAAAATAAATACTAAAAGGCAAAATGGTTGTCTGAGGAGGCTTTACAAATAGCTGAGAAAAAAAGAGAAGTGTAAGGCAAAGGAAAAAAGGAAAAATAAACCCATTTGAATGCAGTTACAAAGAAGAGCTTGGAGATATAAGAAAACCTTCCTCAGTGCACAATGCAAAGAAATAGGAGGAAAACAATAGAATGGGAAATACTAGAGATCTCTTCAAGAAAATTAGTGATACCAAGGGAACATTTCATGCAAGATGGACACAGTAAAGGACAGAAATTGTATGGACCTAACAGAAGCAGAAGATATTGAGAAGAGGTGGCAAGAGTACACAGAAGGACTATACGAAGCAGATCTTAATGACCCAGATAATCACAATGGTGTGATCACTCCCCTAGAGCCAGACATCTTTGAGTGCAAAGTCAAGTGGGCCTTAGGAAGCATCGCTACAAACAAAGCTAGTGGAGGTGGTGGAATTCCAGTTGAGCTATTTTAAATCTTGAAAGACGATGCTATGAAAATGCTGCACTCAATATGTCAGCAAATGTGGAAAACTGGGCAGTGTCCACAGGATTGGAAAAGGTCAGTTTTCATTCCAGTCCCAAAGAAGAGCAATGCCAAAGAATGTTCAAACTACTGCACAGGTGCATGCCTTTCACATGTTAGCAAGGTAATACTTACTATTCTCCAAGCCAGGTGCATGCCTTTCACATGTTAGCAAAGTAATACTCACTATTCTCCAAGCCAGGCTTCAACATTCAATACATGAATGGAGAACTTCCAAATGTTCAAGCTGGATTTAGAAAAGGCAGAGGAACCAGATAACAAATTGTCAACATCTATTGGATCATAGAAAAAGGAAGAGAATTCCAGAAAAAACATCTACTTCTGCTTCATTGACTACACAAAAGCCTTTGCCAGTGTGGATCACATCACACTTTGGAAAACTCTTAGACAGATGGGAATACCATATTACTTTGGCCTCCTAAGAAACCTATATGCAGATCAACAGTTAGAACTGGACATGGAACAACAGACTGGTTCCAAATTGGGAAAGAAGTACATCAAGGCTGTAAATTCTCACCCTGCTTATTTAACTTACATGCAGAGTACATCATGCAATATGCTAGGCCATAGGAAGTATAAGCTGGAATCAAGATTGCCAGGAGAAATATCAATAGCTTCTGATATGCAAATATCACCAGCTTTATGGCAGAAACAGAAGAGGAACTAAGACCTCTTGATGAAGGTGAAAGAGGAGAGTGAAAAAGCTGGCTGAAAACTCAATATTCAAACACTGAAGATCATGACATCCAGTCCCATTACTTCATGGCAAATAGATGGGAAAACAATGGAAACAGTGACAGACTTTATTTTCTTGGGCTTCAAAATCACTGCAGATTATGACTGCAAACATGACATTAAAGGCTGCTCTTGGAAGGAAAGCTCTGACAAACATAGACAGCATATTGAAAAACGGAGCATTATTTTGCCAACAAAGGTGTGTCTAGTCAAAGCTACAGCTTTTCCAGTAGTCATGTATGGATGTGAGAGTTGGGCCATAAAGAAAACTGAGCACAGAAGAACTGATGCTTTTGAACTGTTTTGTTAGAGAAGATTCTTGAGAGTCCCTTGAACTGCAAGGATATCAAACCAGTCAATTCTAAAGGAAATCAATCCTGAATATTCATTGGAAGGAATGATGCTGAAGCTGAAGCTCTGATACTTTGGCCACCTGATGAGAAGTGTCGACTCATCAGAAAAGACCCTGATGATGGGAAAGATTGAAGGCAGGAGAAGAAGAGGACGACAGAGGACAAGATGGTTGTATGGCATCACTGACTCAATGGACATGAATTAAAGCAAACTCCTGGAGATGGTTAAGGATGGGGAAGCCTGGAGTGCTGCAGTCCATGGGGTCACAAATCAGGCAGGACTGAGTGGCTGAACAACAACAGCAAAGGTGTCGCTAGTAGTAAGGAACCTGCCTGCCAATGCAGGAGATGCAAGAGATGAGGGTTTGATCCCTGAGCTGGGGAGATTCCCTGGAGGAGGGCATGGCAACCCATTCCAGTATTTTTGCCTGGAAGATCCTCATAGACAGNTAAAGAAAACTGAGCACAGAAGAACTGATGCTTTTGAACTGTTTTGTTAGAGAAGATTCTTGAGAGTCCCTTGAACTGCAAGGATATCAAACCAGTCAATTCTAAAGGAAATCAATCCTGAATATTCATTGGAAGGAATGATGCTGAAGCTGAAGCTCTGATACTTTGGCCACCTGATGAGAAGTGTCAACTCATCAGAAAAGACCCTGATGCTGGGAAAGACTGAAGGCAGGAGAAGAAGAGGACGACAGAGGACAAGATGGTTGTATGGCATCACTGACTCAATGGACATGAATTAAAGCAAACTCCTGGAGATGGTGAAGGATGGGGAAGCCTGGAGTGCTGCAGTCCATGGGGTCACAAATCAGGCAGGACTGAGTGGCTGAACAACAGCAAAGGTGTCGCTAGTAGTAAGGAACCTGCCTGCCAATGCAGGAGATGCAAGAGATGAGGGTTTGATCCCTGAGTTGGGGAGATTCCCTGGAGGAGGGCATGGCAACCCATCCCAGTATTTTTGCCTGGAAGATCCTCATAGACAGAGGAGCCTGGGGGGCTTCTGTCTGGTCCATAAGTTTACCCTACCTATTGTTATTTGTATTGCAGAATAATTAACATTTAGCAATCTTAAATGGATGGAAATTTGCTGTTGGGTGATAGATACTTCCGACCTTCTCTGTCTACTCCAGGCCATTCTGCACTCAAACAGGATAACAGATGAAAACATATGGGGTCTTCAACGCTTGTCTGCTCAGTCTGTCTGCCTCTTTGCGACCCCATGGACTGTAGCCCCCAGGCTCCTCTGTCCATGGAATGTTCCCGGCAAGAATACTGGAGTGGGCTGCCATTTCCTTCTCCTGGGAATACTCTTGACCCAGGGATCAAACCCACATCTCCAGTGTCTCCTGCTTTGGCAGGCATATTGTTTACCTCTGAGCTACCTGGGAATCCCTACAATATTTTGAAGTTTTTAAAGAAACACTATCCATAATCCAATAATTTTAAAGTTTTATACTTTACACAGCTCAATAAAAGTAACATTAATCTCTCAGAAGTAAAGTAGGGCTTCCACAATTTATCACCAAGATACAGCTTCAGAAGCTCTGAGGGAGAAATGTGTTTTATGTTCTTTTTAAGTATTTGTTTTAGAGGTTATAATTTCCCAATGCTCATTTCCTTGAATAGTGTTTTGTTTCCAAAAGTGTCTGTCAGAACTAACTGTAATACTTGGGAGAAATTGAGGGGAATTGTGAAAAATGGAATGCAATTTTAAGTTTGATTTCTGGAAGAAAAAAATAAGAACATCTAATTTGAGGGAAAAGATATCATGGTTATTATTATTTTTTTTAATGTGAAGAACTAGGAAAATGCAGGTTTCATGGTTTCTCTGTTAAATGACATGAAGAAGTAACACAAATGTTGGAAGAAAAAATAATCTAGTTCTCTTGACAAGACAGCATGATGGCTGTGTGTCAGCTCACAGAATAGAATTACAAGTGGAAGAAAGGTATCTGCAATGCCTTTGCAAGCTGAGCTGCCGGCAACCCTGAAGAATCATTGGAGCTGTATTTCTGTTTCAGGACATTTCTCATTCTAGGAAATGATTAACCAATGGGTGCTGTTCACTAAGGTCTGGGGTATAGAACCAGTGCTGCTTTATATAGTCAGAGCTTGGAAAAAATGGATGGTGTATTGTGTTAAGGGTACAGACTTTGGAGTCAGGAAAACATGGGTTTTAAATCTGGCTATGCCACATATTAGTGGGACTTAGAGCAGCTACCTTAACTCTGAACCTCAATTTTCCCATCTGTAAAATTGGCCTTCCCAGGTGGCATAGCAGTAAAGAATCCACCTGCAATGTCAGAGACACAGGAGATCTGGGTTCAATCCCTGGCTTGGGAAGATTCCCCTGTAGGAAGAATTGGCAACCCACTCCAGTATTCTTGCCTGGAGAACCCCATGGACAGAGGAGCCTAATGGGCTACAATCCACATGGTCACAAAGAGTTGGACATGACTGAGTGTCTAAGCACACACACACTTATTAATAAAATGGATACACTGCTACAGATATCCTCATCTTGCTGCTGCTAAGTCACTTCAGTCGTGTCTGACTCTGTGCGACCCCATAGACAGCAGCCCATGAGGTCCCCCCATCCCTGGGATTCTCCAGGCAAGAACACTGGAGTGGGTTCCCATTTCCTTCTCCAATGCAGGAAAGTGAAAAGTGAGAGTGAAGTCACTCAGTCATGTCCAACTCTTAGCAACCCCATGGACTGCAGCCTACCAGGCTCCTCTATCCATGGAATTTTCCAGGCAAGAGTACTAGAGTGGGTTGCCATTGCCTTCTCCAATCCTCATCTTACAATGATATTAAAATAATTAATGAGATAATGCTTATGGTGTGTTTGTTGCTTAGTGTAATTTCTAATACCTAATAAACCATAAGCAATTGGAGCTATTCCTAATTGTTAAAATTATAATACTTCTGAGTATTATAATTGATGAGTATAGTCCAGTGTCTGAATTCCTGATAGGAACTATAAAAAAAAATTTATACATCCATTCTTTGATATTATTTTATCATAAAATCTTATCTTATGCCAAAACTGTATGTATATTTGCTCCTTAATGGATGTGGGTTCAGTTCAGTTCAGTTCAGTTCAGTTGCTCAGTCGTGTCTGACTCTTTGTGACCCCATGGACTACAGCACTCCAGGCTTCCCTGTCCATCATCGACTCCCGGAGTTTACTCAAACTCATGTCCATTGAGTCAGTGATGCCATCCAACCATCTCTGTCATTCCCTTCTCCTCCCACCTTCAATCTTTCCCAGCATCTGTATCTTTTCCAATAAGTCAGTTCTTTGCATCAGGTGGCCAAAGTATTGGAGCTTCAGCTTCAGCATCAGTCCTTCCAATGAATATTCAGGACTGATCTCCTTTAGGATGGACTGGTTGGATCTCCTTGCAGTCCAAGGGACTCCCAAGAGTCTTCTCCAACACCACAGTTCAAAAGCATCAATTTTTTGGTGCTCAGCTTTCTTTATAGTCCAACTCTCAAATCAATATATGACTGCTGGAAAAACCATAACTTTAACTAGATGGACCTTTGTTGGCAAAGTAATGTCTCTGCTTTTTAATATGCTGTCTAGGTTGGCCATAACTTTTCTTCCAAGGAGCAAGCATCTTTTAATTTCATGGCTGCAGTCACCATCTGCAGTGATTTTGGAGCTCAAAAAAATAAAGTCTGTCACTGTTTCCATTGTTTCCTCATCTATTTACCATGCAGTGATGGGACCAGATGCCATGATATTAGTTTTCTGAATGTTGAGCTTTCAGCCAACTTTTTCACTCTCCTCTTTCACTTTCATCAAGAGGCTCTTTAGTTCTTCTTTGCTTTCTGCCATAAGGGTGGTGTCATCTGCATATCTGAGCTTATTGATATTTCTCTCGGCAATCTTGATTCCAGCTTGTGCTTCCTCCAACCCAGCCTTTCTCATGATGCCCTCTGCATATAAGTTAAATAAACACAGTGACAATATACAGCTTTGACGCACTCCTTTCCTGATTTGGAACCAGTCTGTTATTCCATGTCCAGCTCTAATTGTTGCTTCCTGACCTGCATACAGATTTCTCAAGAGATAGGTCAGGTGGTCTGTTATTCCCATCTCTTTAAGAATTTTCCACAGTTTGTTGTGAGCCACACAGTAGACGACTTTGGCATAGTCAATAAAACAGAAGTAGATGTTTTTCTGGAACTTTCTTGCTTTTTCAATGATCCAAAGGATGTTTGCCATCCTCTGCCTTTTATAAATCCAGCTTGAACATGTGCAAGTTCATGGTTCATGTACTGTTGAAGCCTGGCTTGGAGAATTTTGAGCATTACTTTGCTAGCGTGTGAGATGAGTGCAATTGTGCAGTAGTTTGAACATTCTTAGGCATTGCCTTTCTTTGGGATTGGAATGAAAACACAAATCAAATCAGTATGTACTCAGGGCACTATTATTCCCTCAGAGTTCTAGTCCAGAGAATAACTTATGATGTTGGTCATCATGAAAGCTTCTTCTGTTTTTCACTCAGCTTACAATCATTGTGCAATTCAGTGTGCTCACAACCAGATACATGGACGTCAACGAAAGGGATTCAGCAGAGATACTCACAAAATGAGTCTTCAGTCTGCTTTCATTCATCACTTTGCTATTTCTATCATTCTTAATACTATTCTTTAAAACTCAGAGGCACTTCTGATTTTTCCTCCTTTCCATATCACTTTTATCATGTCAATGACCATGTGCTATCAATTCTACATCCACAATGAACCTCTGATTTTGTTCAAGCCCTTCCCATCCTCCCCTGGACTATCTAAGAGCTTTCCGAAGAGTCCCTTTGCCTTCTGTTTCTCCGGTGTCATCTGAAGTTCTTTCTAAGCATGATTTTTAGTACCTCACACTTTTTTTTTTTCCTTCCCACTGGAGGAAGCCACTCTCCACAAAATTCTCACCCTGTCATGAGGGCCCAGGTGGATAGTTCCAACCTAACTTGTGAGCTGATCTTCTACCGATATCCTAACAACCGAAGCAGACTTAATAATCCCTGGGAACTCTCAGTTTATTGTTTTTGCCTGTATTTACTCCTCTGCTAACAAAGTTTTCTCATTCTTACCGATACTCCAGGGTCCATCTCTAATCACAGCAGTTGTGATGCCATCTTCTTTCCCCCTGAATTCTCATGGTTACTTTATGCACCTCTTTTCATGGTCCTTATTATATTTCTCTTGTATTATATGTTTGTTATCTATATCACTAGACAGTAAGCTATTCAAGGAAGAGACTATTTTTTATTCTGGTTTATAACTACCACCAGCACCTTACTAGAAAAGACCCTGATGCTGGGAAAGATTGAAGGAAGGAGGAGAAGGGGGCGACAGAGGATAAGATGGTTGGAGGAAATCATCAACTCAATGGACATGAGATTGAGCAAACTGGGATATAGGGAAGGCCAGGGAAGCCTAGTGTGCTGCGGTCCATGGGGTCACAACTGAACATCAACAAAGTACCTTACTCCCACAAGAAACCTGGCATGGGACTTGGTTTATATTACACACATACTAAATTTTTGGAATGGAAGAGCAAGGCGCTTGACCATAGTGCTTAACAATGGGTGTGCTCGGTCATTTCAGCCAGGTCTGACTCTTTAAGACCCCATAGACCACAGTCTCAAAGATCCCTCTGTCCATGGGATTCTCCAGGCAAAAATACTGGAGTGGGTTGCCATGTCCTCCTTGAGGGGATTTTCCTGAGACAGGGATAGGAACTGTATCTCCTGCATTGCAGGTGGATTCTTTACCACTGAGCCATTGGGGAAGCCCAACAATCAGTAAGTTCTTAGTAATTATTTGTTGTATAAATAAAGTAGTACATATAGTTTTTACTCCCACACTTCACTAAAATTGCCCATTCAAAGATTATCAGTGCCACTTAACTGGTCATTCCTTTATTTTTAAAATGGTCTCTCCTCACTGGGTTCCATGACATTGAATTCACCAGCTGTCCTCTTAACGTTTAAGCACCTCTTTTTAATGCTCCTTAGGGACCTCATAGGCTGCAGTCCATGGGTCACTAAGAGTAGGACATGACTGAGCGACTTCACTTTCACTTTTCACTTTCATGCATTGGAGAAGGAAATGGCAACCCACTCCAGTGTTCTTGCCTGGAGAATCCCAGGGACGGGGGAGCCTGGTGGGCTGCCGTCTATGGGGTCGCACAGAGTCAGACACGACTGAAGGGACTTAGCAGCAGCAGCAGCAGCAGCACTGCATTGCTTATTACGTGTGGTGGTAGAAAGTTGCTATTTTGCTCTTCAGACTGTATTTATCCACCTTCTGGCAATTACACTTCATTATTCTGCTAGAAAACCATCCATCCCTCACTGTTAGGCATGTGCTTCTCATCCCCTACAGACCTGTGATCCAGGTTTAATAAATTAGCAGGTTCTATCCTCTTGTCACAGTGATTGCTTCAGATGTGACTACAAGATACAAGTAAGGTCAACTGAGAAAAAGAGAATGAAGTTTAGACATTTTGTTTCATCAGCCAGGAAGCAGACCATCTTTTCTATTGGCCTACATCTGATGATGATATGACCTGAGAACTACTGGGGGCCACAATATGAAAACTAAGAATGATGACAGCTAGAAGAACTAGGTGCCAAGGTGTCTCATGAAAATGCTTTACACTCAGAATGTCCTAATCATCTTCCCCTGAAAATACTGTGAGACTGTGAGCATATTCTCCTGAAAGCACTGTCATCTTCACCCTGAAAATGTTTTTCTCTTCCAACACTCAGCTCTCATTCTTGACATCTGGGAAGGCCTTATTGACACCTCCTTCCTACCTTCATGTACCACGAGTCAGTGAGCCACACATCTTTTTTTTGTTTGTCTCCAGAATATACTTCTACTCTCTTTCAAACCACTATCGTCGCTCTTCAGTATTACAGCAAAAACTTTTAAATTGTCTTTTTTCACCTTGCCTTCATAAATCCACTCTTGTCTGAAATTGTTTCTTTTACATTTCATATCAGTTAATGCTATCACATTGCCTTTTTAAGAAAAAGTAAAAAAAAAAATTCTTTATATAGTTTACAAAGTGTTCCATGATTTGCCTTCTTCTACAGTGTCAACCTTCACTGATATCTCTCTTAACTTCTTGGAATTCATCAGATCCCTTCCCACTCAAGGAAATGGCTTGAAATATGCTGTTTCCTTAGCCTGAAATCAGGACATTCTTCTCAGACTGGTTGAAGACTATTCCTGATTTAAATATTACCTAACTGCCTAAATTACTACTTCATGGAAGGATTCCTGAATTTTCTGGATTCAGTTCCCATGAAGGTCTGATGGGATCCTTCCTTTGTAGCCCTGTAATTAAATACTTATTTCTATATTTATTTGTTTACTGTCTGTCTCCCTACTGTAGACTGTAAGTGTCTTGAAGGCAGGGACTTTATCTTCTTGTTCTTTACTGTATTTCGAGGATATAAGGCAAAGTCTATTGTAAACCAATGCATGCATATTTCATGAATAAATGACTTAACAAAGCACAACTTGTCTAAATTTAATTTTGTTTTCTTGCCTTCCACACATGCCTCCATTTTTGTTTTCCAGATCTCAGAGAAACTCTCTCATTCTTTTCAACTCAGGCAGAAAAGAAGCCTTAATTTCCAATCTCTTCTACACTCATTTTTTAATAACCTGCTTCCCACCAAGTTTTGTTATCATTTAACTCCATAAAGCTCACATATGCCCTTTTAATTTCCATTCCTACTGGTGTTATCTTCATCTTGATTCCAAATTTTAACAAGAAAGATTGTCATAATCCCCAGGCTTTAATTCTTCAAACTGCTTCTAAGGTGATTATTCCTAAAATACATTGATTCTTGTTGCTTCCTTCCTCAAAACCTTTAAAACATTTTTAGTACCTGTCCACTTCTTTAAAACTGTAAGTTCACATCCTATAGTGTAATACCGAGGTTTCTAACAGCTCAAGCCAACCTCTTTAGACCCTCTTCTTTCTGAACATTATGGTCTCTGAAACCAGTATCCTCTACCACTCTCAAGCTCTCCACAGATCATGTCTCCACCAACCTGAAATGCTTTTCTCTCCTCACTTCCCATCAAGCTCTCCCTACTTTATTTTTTCCCAGACTTCACCACCAAAACACATCCTCCTTGAGATCATCTGTCTCCCAGTTCACTTTTGCATTCACAGAATATTCATACTCTGAATTCTGTATTTATTTGGATTAGTAGGAGTCAGTCAGTTTAGAGATTAAGAATGATTGCTTTAGAATCAAACTGGCTGGGTTTGCATCATGGCTCCATCATTTTCCAGCGGTGAGACTTTGAGAAAGTTATTTAAATAATTTGCCACAGTTTTCCCTTTAATTAGACACATAAGAGAATATACTTCATAGAATTGCTATAAATATTAGATAATATAATAGGGGTAATGCACTTAGATGAATATGTGTTCAATATGTTATTATTAATATTTATATACATTTTCCCACCAGCTATAAAGCCCCTGAATCCAGAGTCCAGATAATTATATATCTTCAGATTCTCAGCAAAGCACTTCATTTAAAGTAAGACCAGTAATTATGTCAAGCTGATTTCCTGGGAAGCTCTAGGGTCCTGTGTATATCTTAAAGCCCTATATTAGTATTAGCACAACTATCTCAGTAAGACCAGTTCTGTTCTTCTGTTAAAGGAACAAGTATTCAGCAAAGCAAGGAAAGAGGAGAGAAAATCATCAGGATTTCAAAACTGGAGAAATTAGTGAAAAATTATCAATAATATTATAACTGCGACTACAAACAAGCTGAAAAATTGCAGTGAACAATGAGCAGTAAATGATGCATTGTTATCAAAGCTTGCTCCTGAGAGAATTGTTTTCTGTTGCCATGGGTTTAACAAGCTGTGAAAGTGTTACCCGCTCAGTCATGTCCTACTCTTTGTGACCCCATTGACTGTAGCCCGCCAGACTCCTCTCTCCATGGAATTCTCCAGGCAAGCATACTAGAGTGAGTAGCCATTCCCTCCTCCAGGGGATCTTCCTGACCCAGAGATCCAACCCAGGTCTCCTGCATTGCATGAGGGTTCTTTATCACTGAGCCACCTGGGAAGCTGTGGCCATCCACTGTGGGGGGCGGGGGGGAAGGTGTGCCCTTCAGAACAGAAGCCCTAGGCTCTCATTCAGTCTTCCTTTGTCATTTAATTATATTAGGTGAGTCAACTGGATTTTCTGGGCTTCATCTTTAAAAGGAAAGAGTTTAATTAGATGGGCTTTGTGCTGTTCTCCCTGCTTGGACATTCTCTGATCAGTCATCTCAGCAACCTTGTTTTTCCTCCACTCATTTTAAGCAGACCTTTCTCCAGTATTGACCGTATGTACCAGCTCTTTCTCCAGCATCTACCATGACACATATCACAGCTCTCTGACACTGAAAATACCATTTATAATAAACTTTCATTTATAATAAAAAGACATTCTCCATTCCTTCTATAAGAATGAGGAGACTAATATAACATGAATTAAGAACACGTGGAATTAAGAGACAACCCACATGATAGTGCTTAGTCTTGACTGTGGCACATGGTAAGTGCCAATAAATATTTTCTCCGTTTGGAAAATTACTTTTTTTAATATAAAGATCCATTATTTGTGAAGCCTTTCAACCCACCTATGTACTCCTAGCTAGGATCTAACAAAAATTATATTCATGTCTGTTATAACACATGCACTGATCATGCTGCTAAGTCGCTTCAGTCGTGTCCGAATCTGTGCGACCCCATAGCCAGCAGCCCACCAGGCTCCCCCGTCCCTGGGATTCTCCAGGCAAGAACACTGGAGTGGGTTGCCATTTCCTTCTCCAATGCATGAAAGTGAAAAGTGAGTGAAGTCACTCAGTCATGTCTGACTCTTAGCGATCCCATGGACTGCATGCAGCCTACCAGGCTCCTCCGTCCATGGGATTTTCCAGGCAAGAACACTGGAGTGGGGTGCCATTTCCTTCTCCAGCACTGATCATATTTTATGGTAATTATTAACTATATATCTGTCATTATAAAAGTTCTTGAACTCCTTCTTGATTTCAGATGTTATGTTTTAATCTTTAAAACTTTAGCAGTAAAACAGATACAAAAAATTCACTGAATATTTGTTGATGAATAGATAAATGAAGAAATGGATTTCAGGTTATTAAAGTGGGAAAAGCCTCTCTTCTCCAAAAACATATTTAAAATCCCTTTAACAAAAAGTCACACAGAGTCTGATTTCACCATTTGAAAACCCGAGGCCAAAAGGCTTGTGTCATAGGAGCAGGCAATTTAAGTATCCATTTTGGAAAATGCTGCGCTATAATGCTTAGCTGTTTCTAGTATCTCTACCAGACAACTAAGCCAACTCAGCCTTCCCAATTCACTAATAACTCAAATTATCTTAAAGACTTTCCTCATCTATAGTTCATGTTTTAGGTAAAGCATGACGCTTCTCTTGACCAGCTAATGACCTTTTTTTTTTTTTTAATTAGAAAAATGTATCTAGATCAGAGCTGTCTAATAGAAATCTAATGTAAGCCACAGATGTGGGTCGATACATAATTGCATTTTCTAATAGTAACATTGCCTGGAGTAGGAAATGGCTACCCACTCCTGTATTCTTGCCTGGAGAATTCCAAGGACAGAGAAGCCTGGTGGGCTACAGTCCATGGGGTCACAAAGAGTCAGACATGACTGAGCACAATAGTCACATTAAAAAGGTGAAAATTTTAATGATTTAACTCAGTATATTCATGCTATTATTTCTCCATGAAATCAAACTTCTAAGAAACTTGAGATACTTCATGTTCTTTCATATACAGTCCTTGAAATCCAGTGTGTACTTTATACTTATTAAGATATCTAAAGTCAGACTAGCTACATTTAAAGTTCTCAGTAATAACACGTGGCCAGTAGCTGCTCTCTAAATCTAGAGAACACCTAATTCTTGCTATGGTCCCAAGTAAAAGAAAAACAAGTTGCCCCCCCCCACCCCGCCCCACCCCAAATATCACCCAGGCGATACAATGATTTCCTAAATTAGTTCATTTCCGTATGTGAGAGCTCTAGAGTCTGTTTGCTCTCTATTGGGCCACTTTTCCTGGTAACCCATTGCATGATGTCTGCCAAACTTGAATCTTCAACGCAGTAGATACTTTCAACTTAATATTTCATAAACTCCTATGTAGCCCTCTAAGACACTATTTTGAAAGTCTGAGAGGTCGAAGACACCCTTTGGCTGGAGCTGAAAAGACATCAGCAAAAAATCACCAGTTAAAGTTACACCTCTTTCTTCAAAAGAACTGTTCCTTTGAGAAAATTTTTTCCTTCAACTACTAGTAATGGGGGTATAAAGGTGGCAAAAATTGCTAATATTTCATAATATTTTAATTTCTTAATGTCACACTAGAAAACACAGCTCATCCTATCACTAGTAAGTACACTGTACTATATTCATGGCCAAGGATATATTTACAAAAAAGAGCCCCTTTTTGTGTGTGTGTGTGTGTGTCCCTTTAAATGAATTTATCATTACAAAATACTTTGACAATTCTTACAACAGTGTTAGATCAAGACATTATATGTGTGTGTGCACACACACATATTGTTTCTAGCCGCTTCAGGCAAACTGTGTACTAAATCTTAATTTCGATTTCTAGATGTTTGAATTAAAAAGAAAAGCCTCAGACAGAAAATATTAGAACTACAGGAGTTTGGCATTCCCTTTCCAAGCTCTTCAAATGTGTAAAGCTTGAAAAATAAGCAAATAAGCTTTGGATTTTGTTTTTAAAGTCTTCTTAAAGGCACTCTGCTCACTTACCTAAATTGATCACTAGCTTTCGTGAGTTTGGAAATGCTAGTAACTTCTAAAAATTAGCTTTGATTAATTTCCCAGTTACTTTGGAAAAGCACCAGGGAGAACACATTACAATTTCTATGGAAAGCTGTTTCCCTGAAACTCCAAACTGGGAGGGAACTCCTGAAATCTGTTAAAGTAATTATTACATCTCCATGATAGTTAGCAGTGCCAGTGATTTGAGATCATTCCTGTTCAGTTTGGGGCAGTAGCCAGATAACTTTATTATCCTTTTGGCTGAACACTTATTTTAAGGATACCTAATGTCTTGAGGTGTCTGTGGAAATAGTGTTAGACCAAGAATTAGATGACCTGACTCTTGTCCTGGTTCTACAGTTAGCCACCAGTGCTAACTCTGTGGGCTTCAGTTTAGTTACCTGTAAAATCATAAGTTTGGGATAAATTATGTCCCTTTTCTGTTCATGTTGTGACTTAATTATAATTCTCAACCAAGAGAAAGGCATTTTAATCATGTTATCAGAGTCAACCAGACTTTTGTTGATTCTTTACCTTTAGCTATTACGGACTCGATGGACATGAGTCTGAGTGAACTCCGGGAGATGGTGATGGACAGGGAGGCCTGGCGTGCTGCAATTCATGGGGTCGCAAAGAGTTGGACACGACTGAGCGACTGAACTGAACTGAATTGACAGGTCTCAAATTAGAAAACACAGAAGCCATCAGAGAATCCTTTCTCCATTTGCCATTAGGTGTGACAAACTCTGCATCTTAACTAATATTATCTTGCCTTATTACAAGAACCAAAGATAAAACTTACCAACACAAAGCGTCCATTTTAGCTCTTAGTTCTATCACCCTTCATTTACTCAAAGTCTTTTTCTCTCCCTTTATCTCTCATTCTACTCCATTATTCACATCAGCTTGCCAAAGTGTTCCAAAATCTTCCTTAAAAAATGAAAACCTCCTTGACTCCACATCTTTTTACATTGATTGCTGTATCTCTCTACTCTATTTTCCCTTTACTGCCAAGCTTCTACACTTAACTCTTTCCGTATTCTTACCTCCTTTTCTCTCTCGGACTCCAGACTGGCTTCTAAACCCTCTGTTTTTACTTCATCAACTCTTGCTAAAATAAGTAACGACTTCCACATTTCAGTCCTCATCCTACAAGGAACCCCTCTCCTTTGGGCTTCTCTGATACCACACTCTCCTGGACTTCGACTTATTTTTTCTCTTCACAGCTTCTCAGTCTCTTTTTTCTACTCTTGAGTATTATGGTTAATTCTGAATGTCCAGCTTCTGAATATAATAGTAATTAAAGGCATTGTTTTGGATGTTTCAACAAGTCATGTGGCTTTAAATACCCTTAAATGTATTTAATACATTTTTAGATTTCCAGCATTGATCTCTAGACCCATCTAATAGCCCACAGCATCTCCATTTAGATAACTCACAGGCCCCTCCAACATAACAGATCACAAATAAATCCTTGATCTCTTCCCATGCTACACCAGTTGCTCCCTAGACACACACACACACACACACACACACACACACACACACACAGGTTTTCCTCCTCTAATTCTCTAGTCTCAAAGAGTAAATAGGATCCTCTTAGATGCTTAGTTCTGAAATGTGAAACTCATTCTTAATATTTTATGGTGGCATCTCATGAAACAAAATCTTGTTAACTCTGTATCTCAAGTATCTGTTCTTCTGTTTTTATTTTATTCCTTAACTCTCATCCATGTAACCACTGTATCATACAGCCCAGTAGCCTCCTAAACAGATCTGTGACTTAATTTGTGACAAGAACTTGTCTGACTCCAAAATACTTTTTAAACTGCAGCCCCAAATGAGCTTCTTTAAATGCAAATATACTCTTGTCATCGTCCCACTTAAAATCTTTTGGTGGCTCCTATTATAACTAGGAGAAAGTAAAACCAGTGTATCATGGCTATAAAGCCTTAAGTGATTTTCACCCTGTTTGTTTCTTCACCTCACCCAGAGCTTTCTATCTCCTCCTGCCCATTGGTCATCCTCCAGTCACCTGGCCTTCTTTCAGTTGCTCAAGCATACGAAACATTTTCTATCTCAGAGTCTTTACACAAGATGTTCCCCCTGGTTGGGACAATGCTTTTTTCCGTCTTCATCTGAAAAGTACCTCATCATCCTTCAGAAATGTTGCTTCCTTAGAGATGCATTTTCTGATTCTCCCATTATTGATAACTATATAGTCTGCATAAGCCTATATTTCTCCTATTTCCAGGTACAAACTTTAATTGTTAATTTGTGCCTTATTTGTTCATTTTTATTTTTAAAAAATTATTTTTAATTGAATGATAATTGCTTTATGATACTGTGTTGGTTTCTTCTATACATCAACATGAATCAGCTATTGGTATACATATGTCATCTCCATCTTGAACCTCTCTCCCTTTCCCACCTCTCTAGGTTGTTACAGAGCCCCAATTTGAGTTCCCTGAGTCATTCAGTAAATTCCCATTGGCTATCTATTTTATATAGGGAAGTGTATATGTTTTCATGCTACTTTCTCCATTCATCCCACATTCTCCTTCTTCATATTCCTTTTTAAATTAAGCTTCAGAAGATCAGGGACCGTTATAGTTTCATTAACTGCTAAGTTCTCAGAACCTAACTCAGAGCATAGAATGTTGTAACTGTGGAATCAATAGTTATTAACTAAATCTAATAGGGAAGCGAACTGACGAAAATAAGCATCTGGCTTATGAGAACAGGAACAGGAACTCGACTCTCCCGATATTCCACAGCTCATTCCTATTCTTGACTCATCCTAACCTAGTGTAAACCATGCAGCTCTCTGTCATTTACCTCAACATCGATTTGGCCCCATTTTCATAAGCCTAACCCCTGGGGGTCCTAGGACCTGACTGTGCTACCTGACAGTTTAGTTTCCTGGACTTTTTCAGCCTTTATTAGATTTATGTGAATGTGAAAGTGAAGTTGCTCAGTCGTGTCCAACTCTTTGCGATCCCATGGACTGTAGCCCACCAGGCTCCTGCATCCATGGGATTCTCCAGGCAAGAATACTGGAGTGGGTTGCCATTTCCTTCTCCAGGGGATCTTCCCGACCCAGGGATTGAACCCAGGTCTCCTGCATTACAGGCAGATGCTTTAACCTCTGAGCCACCAGGGAATCCCTATTAGATTTATAGATCTCATCAATGGCCTCTCTTTCCCCTTTCCCAGTTCTTTTGCATTTTTAGCAAAGTGTTCATTTTAAAAATAAGTCACTTTTATACTTTCCTGTTTATATTTCTTTTTTTCTTAGTCAATGGAAAAGCTTGCTAGTTATGCAGTGTTCTTTTTTCCCCTTAAGCTAGATCTAATTTCTTATTTTCCATCCCCAAACAGACACTGAAATAAAGCAAGGCATTATATATATATTGATCCATATACTATGTTTCTTCCACTCCAGGAAAATTTGAAACCTAAGAAAAATTTACAGTTTAACTGAGAAAGGATAAATGTACATATTTTTTTCAATAGAATCATGAGCTCTGACAATTATAATCAACTTTATAGGAAATACCTAGAGGATAAAATGTACAAGAGATGTGTTGATGTGATGAGCAAGCAGTCCTCCATTAGCACAGGCCATCTTTGTAGCTTAACAGATGGCATGGAATAAGAGGTAACCATAGCAAATAAAGAAATTAAACCAAAGCACTCAAGGGAGAAATGGAAGGAAAAACCCTACAGTGGCAAATGCAGATGCACAACAAGTAGTGAAAGAAGCCTTTGCAGAGACTGTAAAAACTGAATGAAACCAACAACACACAAGACTGAATTTCAGAAGAAAGCATTAAACATAGCTTGCCACTGACTGGCAAGTCAGGCTCTTCTTAAATGAACCAAAGTCCAAAAATCTCAGAAACTTTCCAATGGTCTGGGACCCAGATCCTTCAGTGTGGAATTCTTTCTTCAGAAAGAATCAGCCGGGATTCTCAGATTGCCATTCATCCCTTCACTCCCCCACTCAGTTCCTGTGATGCAATCCCTCTGGGATTTAACGAATTATGCACTGTATTCTGTTACAATTATGCTTTGTGATAGTTTTTCTTTTCAAAAAATAATCTGTTGAATGTTTGAGTGTGCTAAGTAAATAAGGCTTTTTGATGTTTAAGCCATTTCTGCTCCCTAAGTAGCAAGGAAAATTTTAACTAAACTTGTAAATTTTCATCAAGAAGAACTCTGAATCTGCAGTATATTTAAGTGGCAATTGTCCACCTAAATCTTAGGTACAGGGACTCCAGAGGAATAAAGAGTAGAAGTTATGTGCTTTCTAAGAACTGTCAACACATGCACAAATATCCATCCAACGGGCCTGGCTGTTTTCAAAAGCCAGCCAGTTATGGAAACAAGAGGCAGCTGACAGAGGGCTCACAACATTTTGAATTGCCCCCAAAGCAGGGCAAAAGAAGCCTGAATGTAGCTTATATTGCATATCAGCAACAGTGAACTTCCTTCTAGGAATTACTTATTTTTTCATCTCCACTGCACATGTATGAGCACCTGCATGGGTGCACTTGTGTGCACACACACACACACACACACACGCACACACATTCTTTCTTCAAGTGATTTAGGTTTCTATCTTGCTCCTGTAACTGATTTCACATTCTGATCTTAAGTCACTAAATCCTAAATCCTTTAGGTTCTTACACCTTAGGTGAAGAAACTCACCTGCTAATATAAGTGGATAACAAAAGCAGGTGGAATTCTTAGGCAACATAGAATATTGTAAATATAAACTGCCACTGCCATTATTTATGTCATCATTATTATCATGACTTATTTTAATTCCACAGAGTTATCCATGTAGGAAATTAACTGGCAGAAAAAAGTCATGAAAGAACTAAAATTTCCAATAACCCAGCAAAAATAATGAGAAAATCAAGAACACATCTGTATTTGGTAGAACAGACAGAAAACACATCTCTTTATCCCAATATTGACCTAGGTAATATTCCTGTGATCCTGGAATAAGCACACTAAATCACAACTGTTACTATGCCTAAAACTAGGTATGAAAAGTACATGTTTTCTAAGACCGGGTATATGACCTAAATGTTACTTAGTTTTGAGCCCAAGGTCAATTTCATCAACAGTCTTACAATAAACCTCCCCTTTAGGAATGTGTAAAAACGGAATGTCTGTAATACACAACAGAAAACACATACAGAAAATGAATTTTCCAGAAATATAGCAAAAGCATGTGGTCATTATTGTGGGACAGTCACAGTTACTAAATACCTAACATTTATCAAGCCCTTTATATAAATACTATATTTAATTTTTAGAAAACTCCATGAAATAGTTAGTAGGATTGCTATATTACGGATGAGTTAGCTGACTGCTCAGTGAGATAATTTAACTCATTCAAACTTAAACAACTAGAAACTGCTAGAGCTAGAATTTGACCCCAAGTCTCAATACTTCCAAAACCTGTTTTCGTTTATTTGTATCATGCCAATACTACCAATTATACAAATGAACTCTTATATGTCAGGCAGCTGTAAGAATAATTGAGCATAAGGAACTTATGATCTTACAAATCTACCATCAACAATGGGAAAGTCATTTGAGGTTGGACTTAGGTTTGTGATGTAAGATTTTCACTTCCCTCAAGTCTCAAAGGGGCTTTCCATGTGGTGCTAGTGGTAAAGAACCAGCCTGCCAATGTAGGTAGATAAGATGTGGATTTGATCCCTGGGTCTGGAAGATTTCCTAGAGAAGGAAATGGCGATCCACTCCAGTATTTTTGCCTGGAAAATTCCATGGACAGAGGAGCCTGGTGAGCAATAGTCCATGGGGTTGCAAAGAGTCAGACACAACTGAGTGACTAACACACACATCTCAAGATTTCTCTCAAGTCTTTCTTTTGATCCCACGTACACCTCTGGGAACCAAGGGCTGGTGTTTTGCCTTGAAATTGAGCAGCAATACATTGGCCTCAAGCCCATCAAATTCTAAAAAGTAGAACTTACAAAGTTTAGCTGGGAATCAAGAGCAGACTAGTCTTGCGATTCTTTCAGGACCCTTTTGAAGCTGGCCACATCCTATTCAAGTGAGGTAGAGCTTCACTTACCAGTTTTTCTTTGAACATATCTTTGCTCTAACAAGTTTGGTCTCCTCAATCCACCCCCCCCCACCAACTCTCCATTTTACTGTCCCTTCCCTGACTTGACACATGTTAATAACCTTGCTTAGCACATCATCTTCTTCCCTCTGCCTGCTGGAAATCTGCCTGGTCTACAAGGCCTGGGTAACGTTTTTCCTCCATGAGGATGGATATCCTTGATTATTGATACCTCTGACTTTGAATGTATTTAAACAAATATGTCATTTTGTGTCTTCCTGATTGGCCTTATAATATTTAATGATTATTTGAGATGCATTATTTAGCTTTATTTTTCAAGACTAAAACTTAAGATTTATGGGTAGGAACAATTTAATCTAGTATCTCACTCTCTTTTGAGAACATGGAGCTTGCACGGTTGATCAGGTAACTTTATCAGTCTCTTCTGGAAAACAAACAGTGATCAGGACTTGGCCTTTATGCCATCCTGCCTGGCTCATAGATTGAAGTTGGGAGCAAATAATGAGGTCAGGCCTCAGTGAATGACTTTTTCATTTCATGAAAATTTCCCATGTTTCACACAAAGAAATTTTCTCTATTGATTATGAAATAAGACTGCCCTGGCTTTAAATACTAACTCAGCTAATTAAATAATGGTGTACCCTAGTTAAGTTCTTTTTCCTATATAAATTTTACAAAACAAAACATTGTTCATGAAGTTGTTAATATTAGAAATAAAATGTATATGAAATCATATGGATCATAGTTAACTATTAATAAATCATGCCTAGTATTATTTCTACAGGACAAGTAGCTCAAGGCACCCTGTCCTCCACGGTAATATGCTTAACCACTAATTTTATTTGTCTTATTTTTTCCCAGTATTTAATAACAGATCATGAACTCATGGAAGTTTCAATTGCTTCTTCAGTTGCATTACTGCTAAAAATCATGGTCACTAATTAACATGAGAGTTAGTTATGCTTTAAAGGCTATTTGGGTAGTTCAGGCAAAACCATACAAATTTCCAAGTTATTGAGTATCTTTGTGAGAAGTGTTAATTTGCACATTTATTCTGACTTTATAACAACAATTTATATTGTTTTACATATGTGTTTTGAGGACTTCATGGTACAAAAGTAGTTATCATACCCCCCCATGTGACTTGCCTAATTTAGATAACTGTTTAATTTATCTGATTATCAAATATTTTTATTATCAAGCTTCCACTACTCTTTCCACCTCCAACAGAAAAATAGACAGAGACAAGTGTCTTACAATGGCAGTTGTTCTCCCATTCAGTTTTAAGCTAAATATCTACATGACTTTTCCAATGTAAATATTTTGGTATATTTTTGTAGTTGCTAATGTATAATGTATATCAGTTCAGTTCAGTTCAGTTGCTCAGTCATGTCCGACTCTTTGTGACCCCATGAATTGCAGCATGCCAGGCCTCCCTGTCCATCACCAACTCCCGGAGTTCACTCAGACTCACGTCCATCGAGTCAGTGATGCCATCCCAGCCATCTCATCCTCTGTCATCCCCTTCTCCTCCTGCCCCCAATCCTTCCCAGCATCAAAGTCTTTTCCAGTGGGTCAACTCTTCACATGCGGTGGCCAAAGTACTGGAGTTTCAGCTTTAGCATCATTCCTTCCAAAGAAATCCCAGGGCTGGTCTTCTTCAGAATGGACTGGTTGGATGTCCTTGCAGTCCAAGGGACTCTCAAGAGTCTTCTCCAACACCACAGTTCAAAAGCATCAATTCTTTGGTGCTCAGCCTTCTTCACAGTCCAACTCTCACATCCATACATGACCACAGGAAAAACCATAGCCTTGACTAGATGGACCTTAGTCAGCAAAGTAATGTCTCTGCTTTTGAATATGCTATCTAGGTTGGTCACAACTTTTCTTCCAAGGAGTAAGCGTCTTTTACTTTAATGTATATAATGTAAGTCAAAAACTAACTAGATGCTATAATGAAAATGCAGGGTCTATAGCTCAGTTGGTAAAGAATCTTCCTGTTATGTAGGAGACCAGGTTCAATCCCTGAGTCAGGAAGATCCCCTGGAGAAGGAAATGGCAACCCACTCCAGTATTCTTGCCTGGAAAGTCCTGTGGACTGTAGCCTAGCAGGCTACAGTCCATGGGGTCACAAGAGTCAGACACAACTTAGTGACTAAACCAACCAACCAACAATACATGAAAAGAAAAACAAAAGCAAAAATGATGAGTCAAACTAGAGTTGGTTAAGGATGTTGGAGACATGTTGAGAACCAGTGATCACTAGCAGGTTATAGGTCCTGGTTGTCATGGAGCTGAACAGGGCAGTAGAAGTAAGGAGCAGCTAATGTTCACTGTGCACTTACTTCTGGCCAGGCTCAGTACTGACAGCTTCATAAGCATTGCCTTAGCTTCACAACAACTTCACAGTAACCCATGTAATAGGTACTGTTATTTCTCTCCCTGACTTAGTGAAGAAGCGTAAGTTATCCAGAGCCACAGTAATATAGAGTGAGATGTATGAATCCCATCTACCATTCACTATGAGTACAGTATACATACAGATTAGATCTGCATTCATGAGAAGGATTGCAAGGCTTTATACATCACAGAGCAAAGTAGTAGCATAACTTTTTTCTTCTTTCTCTTTTTCTGCTAGAAAGATGCTCAATGAGTCTCTATGCTATGCTATGCTAAGTCACTTCAGTCGTGTCCGACTCTGTGCACCCCCATAGATGGCAGCCCACCAGGCTCCCCCGTCCCTGGGATTCTCCAGGCAAGAATACTGGAGTGGGTTGCCATTTCCTTCTCCAGGGGATCTTCTCAATTCAGGGACTGAACACACCTCTCCTGTGTTTCCTGCCTTGGCAGACAGGTTCTTTACCACTGAGCCACCCGGGGAAGCATCTTCAGTGTAACCACCTTGTATGTAATTTGTTGAAATTACATTAGGAAAATAAAGTTAAATATTTTGAAGAACTCTGGGACTGGTTATTTAGGTATAGAAATGCCATTTGAATGAACAGAATTATATATAAATATATATAGTACAGTAGGTTGAATTTTTGTTCACTTCATAAATGAATGACCCAGCATCATTTGAACAAAGAATTGTCAGAGTTTTCCCCCTTTGGTGTGTGTGTATACACACACACACACCAAAATCTATCTGTTTTTACTGAATTTTAAAGACAGCCATTTCAGTTTGGATGGCTGGGTTATATCTCCCAACTACTAATATAATTAAGTATGATCTTAGGGCTGAGTGAATATTTAGGAAGGTTAAATTGTTTAGCTATATTCAAAGCACATAATGTATGACCTGGCTAACAATTAAGTCAATATAGAGATCTAACTTGAACATTTTATGCAAAAACATCCAAATTAAAGATATGACTATGTCTAGATCATGTTTGTATGAAGCAAACTGTCAACAAGTAGGTGATGGATGCCATTATCATTTTTCCCTAATATGTCTATGGCAAATTCTTCAAGACCACTTTTACCCTTGAATAAGGGCCAAAATCCTGAAACAGAATTTGTCATGTGTTCTGGATAGAAATTTCAATGCATGACATTTACATATGGGTGAAATATTGACTAAAACAAAACAAAACAAAAAAACTATTGTCAGATAATGACAAAATTCACTGTTTTCCACCCATCATGTCATTATCAATCAACACCAGAAATAGGCATCTTACTTTTTTTTTTTTTGACAGAGTATGGTTCCTTGAATAATAACTACATATTCCAACTGTTTAGCTTGTCTAACTTATCTAATTGCCACTTATTTAATTGCCCTGATTCCAGTAGATAACAAGTAGCACTTGAGAATAAGAGTATGACTCAGATAAAGAAACTATTCTTTACCTAGGCTCTAGATAGCCAGGGGCTTTATTATACCCAGAAACTTGATATAAAAATTAGTATGTATGTTCAAACAATAATATGTATGCATGGAGAAATATCTGTGAGGTTATACACTAAATTTATAATGTTGGCTAATTTTGATGATGTGGTAGGGAAGAGAACTTCAGTTTTGATTTAACCCTTTGCAACAGGAATTATAAATTACTTACATAATTAAAATTAATTTAAAAATTGGATATAAATGTACAGTTGTAGTTTTTTTCTGAGGATAGGGCACTGTTTTCATCTCATGATAAATAATATGAGTCCTTTATGTTATATATTCTAACTTTGGAAAAAATGATGCATTATCTAGCCAGAGACATACTAGCTTCAAATTTTGTACATTTGAAGTAACTGTTTGAGCGGTTTCTTTCATTTTATCTTGTTTTTCCTTACATGAACTGAATAGACTTAAATATTAGAAATAACATTTTGGAGCAACTATCATTTATATACAGCATTTCATTTCTTTTGCTCTGGTATGGATTAGGAAGTACAGTAGGTGAATTTCAACCCAATCTTACAGTTGGCTGAGTTGTTGCCATGGTGAATCAGGAATCCACAATCAGAAATCCAAATACTAAGTATGTGACTTGACTAGGCTATAAATTTCATTAAAATATCAGATTTTTGAAGCAGATAAAGTTATGGTGACAAATTAAGAATGCTCCAGAAGCAATAAAAATCACTCAAACTTTATGATTTTGTTAAGAAAATTGTGAATATTTTAAAAGATTATTTTACATGTGGGGTAAAGGAGCTTAAGGAAAGTTCTTTTAATACATCTATAGAATGAATATCAGATATACATGTATGGAATTTAGCATGGTATGTATAAAATAAAACTCTATCAGATGTTTTTCTGGAGACTACCATTTGAATCTTTAGATTTCAAAGTGCCAATTTAGAGCAACAAAATAAAATTTCCTTGGATCTGTGTACCACTGAATACAATCCATTCACATTATAGATGATGTACTGGCGACTGAGAAAAATGACGATCCTAGAGCCGCTTGGAGACACAGTCCTGTCTAACTCCCTGCCAATGTATCTTACACATCGATCGTATTTCACATGCCGATGTCTTCTCCAAAGCAGTTTATTCAATGGTTCATTTATTGTTATCTAGTAGTAATGTGTTGTTTCATGTTTTCAATGAGGTATCTATATAAACTACAACAAAGAATCAAGAAGAGGCCAAAATCCTATAAGGCACTTAGAGCTTTCTTTTGCTATGAAATTATAGTTAAAATTATTTTTCCTTCTAATTGCCCACATCTTTTGGACTGGTCCCAGGTGTCATAACAATCATTTACCTTATTATGAAATAGTGACTGGAAATAATCTATATAAACATCCATCTTATGGATTTTAAGCCCCTTTTCTTTGTACTGTTTTATTTTTAAGCCACTTAAAATTTTGGCCCAGTGATTTTTACAATAATCCAAAAATATCCAACAATAATTTAAGTCCAAATAATCAAAATAGTTGCCTAAATTCTTAGCACATTTGATCTAGATTAAAAGCTTATGATGTTGAGGTCCATATAGAATAAGCAATAGTACAGTTTTTATTTCTATTGGCTTCTAAAATTGAAAGCAAAATCTGGTAATAATGATATTTATGTATTGAAAAAAACTTCATGGCACCAATCAAAATACACTCTGATTATAGATTATGACCTGAAAAGGTAATTATTATACAATCCCATCTAGTGTTTATAATAACATAAAATTTTTAATTCATATAACACCAAAGAGATGAGTAGCTATCGGTCTAGTTTTCTACTGCATATTCCTGGGGTCTCTTTGGAAATTAAGAATTGTTATTATTATTATTTTATTAAAACTATGAGGAAATAATCTGAGACTGGCACACAGCCTCTCATGGTCTGGTCCCTACCATTCTTTCCATCCTTATCTATCCCTCACACACCTAAGCCTCAGAAAAAGATAAGAGCTTATTCTTCTGAAACATAACCCATCCTGTCCACTTTTTGATTTCAAGCTTGCTGCCTAGAAGGTTTTCTTTCTCAGGCATTTCCTGCCATTCTGTGTACCCAAAACTAGCTGTGTGCATTTACTCAGTGCATACTACGTATCATGCATTTTACTAAGAACATGATTTTATTTGTGCCGTCTAACAACCCTACTTGACAGAGTGTGAGGAAACTTTGGCTAGTCAACCAGATAGAAAATGGCTAAAAGCTGACCTGCAATCTACACCCAGGCGGACTCCAGCTTTCATACTATGATACATTCCTTCCAAGTTTCAATAAACTTTAAAGATCAAGAGAAAAATAATACTTCTCCCAAGGATATTTCTTCTCTCCCCTGTATCTGTAACTCCTTGAAGTCAAACTCTAATTTCTCACCACTGGTAAAGGAAGTGATATATCCATCTTACTTCCTCAGCTTGGCATTCTGATTCATCTTAATAGTCTTTGTGTTAAACAGTAAAATGCTTTGCATGCGGTAAGCCCTCTATAAATATCGGTTACATGAATTCATCATTGTCAGAATTGCGATAATCCAGACTGTATTACAAATGACCTCTGAAAAATAATTTTAAAAAGTTAGCAAGACTATAATTTGATAAACAATGGTCAAATTTAGACTTTTGTTTCTTTGCAGATTTGATTTATTGAGTTTATAAAAGTTACCAACTCTTTTGACACTCAAATTTCAAATTGGTTCATTCAATCACATGGATTTATTTTTAAATTTTTTTTTTACTGAATCAGACAACAGAATTTGAACCTATTATTTCAGAATCATAGGTGAATTTGGTTACTCTGCAAAGCAAAATGTTTAAAAAGGAAAGAATTATTTATGAAAATGTGCTTTACTATTTTGCTTTTCACTGAGCTCCTTCAAAAAAAATTTTCTGTACGTACACATGTCAACTCATCTAGATAATTAGTAAATAGCCAAGAAAGAGAGAAAAAAAATTTTTTTTTTAATTTTTCTTACATGACACCAAGCAAATGCAACCATCTTTTTATTCATGAAGGTAAACTGGATACTTAAATGCTATTTTGAGACAACCTACATTCACTTACTCAATTTTCTGAACTTCAGAGGGAAATTACTTTGAAGACTATTTAAGTGTTCTTCCTCACAAGCCACCAAAAGATCACATTTTCTTCCGCTTGATTTAAATGTTGACATTACATTTCATTTTGAAAACTGTCTGGTAGAAGTTTTTAAGTTTATTTATGTTTAATCAAATAATCAAATAATAATGCTAACTACAACTCTCAAAATAATCACTACTACATATAAGATATAAAATAACTACCTTTAAGATTTGCCTTTTATTNTGCCAGTTTAAATAATGCTAGAACTTCACTTAAAAATGAATTGCTTCAGAATTACTCTTGAACTCATACATTATCATTTTTTTCCTCAGACACCTAAAGCACAAATAACTAAGCCATGATTGTTAATTATACTAATTATCAGTGACAGAATAACATCTTATTAAATTATCTTACAAAATAGAATCAAGCTAAAGATCCAGGAGGATATGGATAGAAGAGCTATATAATTTAAAGGAGAAGAAAAACTGATTTTCACAAGTAGGTTCACACTAGGAATAGTGCTGAGTTATTTTATTGATCCTGGGTGGAAGGAATGGGTCTCTAAGGCTTTCCTGGAGATTCACCCACAGTAAATAAACTCGAAGCTCCCTGGGTCTGCCCTCTGACCTAAAGAAAATTATGACATTTTCTCTGAGCATTAGTTACTCTTTAAGCTGAGTTATTCTTGAATCAGAATGTTGCTACATATCATTTGTTGTTCACCTTATTGCCTAGATCTTACGAAAGAGTTTTATAAAGGGAAAATTAAGAGCGGTGTTTTCTGGGCTGAAATCCTCCTTTCACATTCACATCATGTTTCTCTGTGTGACATCTGTGTTGTCTTTAGTGTACTTTGGGCACTGTTACCGAGAAATAAACGCATAACTCTACCCTTGCTTGTTGCTGGTGTAAGAAAATGATGTAACACTTTCATTTTGATTTTCCTTGTAAAAGTATGGAGGCTGAGCCTGCCCTTGACAGGTGTGACCCCCACCCCCGCCACCCCAATCAGCCCCACTGGGCAACCTTTTGCAGATTCAGCCAGTGGAACTGCCCTCCCCCAACTTTAAACAAAACCATTTAATTTGGTATCAAGTCAAGGTAAGAAAAAAAAAATACTAATAATTAAAGGACAACATACAGAGGCATAGCCTGCGACATGAACCTACATGCAAGCCAGAGGAGATTCATGATTTTCAACCCCAGGGAGGGAGTGACTAACGCGCGCACACTGACCATCACCGTAAAGAGGTAAAGAGAGAGTGAAATGGCTCAACGTACACACACCCCGCTCCATACCGGGGACGAGTCTCCAAGCTGCGGCTTGTGCTCTCGGAGAGCCAGGCTGAAGCTGACCGCCCCCACTGCCACGCTGGACGCCCCCAGCCCTATCTCCAGCACGGAGAGCACCAGGAGGCTCCCAATAATCTGGCCGCTGGTGCACATCCTTCTTCGGTCATCATTCCTTCCAGGTCAGAGAGGGAAGCCGACCATCCACCTTCTTCCTTCCACTCTCCTTATCCCCTCTGCCCGCTACCAGACCCCAAAACTTTTCTGTCTTCACCAGAGAAGCATTATCCACAAGGACTGGATTTCCAGAACCGGAGACCCTCTTCCCTGACCGGGTCAGAAGCAGAGTTGCTCCACCCCTGGCACGTTCAGATAGGGATCATAGAAGGATTTTCCCGGTCGGTGATCGGAGTCCAGGAGAGCAGAGCACACTGGCAGAAAGGGCTTTCAATAAGGAGCCAGAAGCCTGGCGGAGCCAGGGAGCTGGGAGCCCTGCTCCGGAGTCGAGGCGCTGTCCAGAGTTCTGCCGCGTCCCAAGTCTCCGCAGGGAAATCCCGTTCTCTCCTCTGCTTCCGGGACCCTTTCAGGCTCCCTTTTCTTTCCCCGCAAGTACACGAGCTTTGCTTCCCCAGATCCTAAGCGGGACTGCTCAGAGCATCTCTCGCCCTCTCTCTCGGTCTCCTTTCTTTTGTTTTCGTGGTAACACGAAGTGCTTCTACGAGTCCCTCGGTCCCCAGGCTGAGCGGGCGGATGATATTCAGCACCACGCTCCTCACAGTTGCTGTGTTGCCAGAAAAAGCGACCTTGTCTGATGGCCTTTTCCTGTCTGGGTTTCTTCTCCCTCGTCGTCGTCCTCTTTCTCTCCCCCTCTCTGGATCTGATTCTCTCTCATTGCAGTGACCTCATTGGGATTTAAGAGGTTGATGGAGGAGGGAAACGCTTGATGTATTTGTGGGTGCAGGACCAATAGTCTTAACTGACCCTTGCTCGGCCCCACTTGGGGACCCTTACCTCAGAGATCCAAGCGATGCCTTCCTTCGCACTCTCCCACCAGCCCCCACCCCGCCCCGTTTGCTCCCTCCTGGGCTTCTGTCCAGATGGGAGGGGAGGTGATGCCTGCGTCAACACGGGGCTCATTCTGAGTGAAACTTTCTTTTGCGTGTACGCGGGGTGATGTGGGAGCGCAGTGAGTGAAGAAAAGGCAGAGGGAACACAAAGGATGGAGAAGGTACAGACTCCTAAATTCAACAGGACTTCCAAAGGATCTTCACGGAGGAACTCCCCTCTCAAGAAGAGTTACTCTCCAGCATGTTTTAAGGAGCTGCCATGACCTGTCATCCTCCCTGTTGAACATGGCGAAGATGGGACGTGGCCGTGGTTGCTCCTCAGCTGGCAGACCCTAGCTCTCCTTGAGCACGTTCTGGGTTGCATCACCAGACCACACGCCTGGGACTGGGCGTTCTCACGCAAATTCAAGAGATGTGTATATTTAAGTACTAAATAGAAACAACATTGTTTTTTTAAGAAAACAAAAATCTGCCTCATTGCACACTTTATGATAGTTGGCACTCATCAAAATCCTTAGGGCAAGGGCCAGCCATGGTTCAGGTATTTTGGAGTTGTAATTCGATGCACATGGGACTCTAGAAGTCTAGGAATCCCTGAGTCTGAGCTCAGTTTCACGTCCCTGATTTGATTTCATGAAAAATCCCAAGGTATTCCATCAGGAAGATGCAAAGAGTAGGGAGTGGGGGGTGATAAGTGTTTGTGGGTCATCTTTCTCAAAAACTGGTTTCTGGGGAATTTGGAAACGGAGTGAAGGAAAACAGAAGAAAAGAAGACTTAGAATACACTGCACAAGATCAGAGAATCTCTGAATGCATGTAGACTAGAGCAGTAGTTACTTCTGATTAGAAGTTTTTCCCTCTTTTTTTTTAAACCACAGTGCTGAGAACACTAAAGTTGAGTGATATACAATCTATATAATAAGTGCCAGTTCTACATTTCTTAAATTTCAGAACTTGTTTCATTGTTTACATTCAAATGTACAGTATAATTTACTTTCCTTATGATATATTTATATTCCATATTTTTTAAAAAATGGATTCTTCTTCCCTTAAAAAAGCAAGAAAGGAAGAATTATAAAGTATTAGAAACTTAATAAGTCTTAAAGAGTCTTCATTTATTGTGGTATTTGGAAAAGAACTCAAGTATTTTCAATAATTGGTGAATTTACTTTCCACCCCTTAAAACACTCAGTCCACTAACAATCATTCATATTTTTATTTTAGGGAAGAATAATTTATTTTATTTAAATCTTATAAAAATAACGATCCAATTCATATGTAGAAATAATGGAACATCTAGGTTCTCTTACTTTTTGTGTATCTTTAGTCATTGCTTTCCTTTTTTCATTCTTCCCCATCAAAAAGAGAAATTTATAGTCATTGCTAAAATAGATTGATTAATGCAGCCATATAAAAAGAAGTATAACTTACAGGAAGGGAAATTAATTTTTAGAGGTAGTGTTAGCAATGGATGAATATCCCAGAGAGAGAGAAAGGGATGTTATGTATTATGATTGAATTTTCATCTTTGAATATAATAGTTAGAAATGTGTTTTCTTATAACCCCAAAGCCTAATCATATGTTTGAATATAAACAATTTTCATTTTTTGAAAGTCAAGTATACATATATAATATCACTTATACATAAAATCTTTTTTTAAAAAGGGGTACAAATGAACTTATCTACAAAACAGAAATAGAGTCACAGATGTAGAAAACAAACATGCTTATCAGTAGGTAAGAGGGGAGAGGGATAAATTGAAGACTGGGATTGACATTTACATACTACTCTATATAAAATAGATAACTAATAAGGATCTATTGTATAGCACAGTGAACTCGACTCAGTACTCTATAATGGCCAATATGGGGAAATAATCTAAAAAAGAGTGGATGTATGTATAGCTGATTCTCTTTGCTGTATACCTGAAACTGACACAACTGTAAATCAACTATATTCCAATGAAAATAAAGAAATAAATTAACTTTATCCTCACTTATATATGACTAACAAAAGCTACCCCAAAATGGAAATATTTATAGAAATAAAATAAAAACAATCATCACCAAAAATTACTGTTTTATACTTAAAAACATGAAGATCAATGTTATTAGAACTTTAAAAAAATCTTATATTACCTATTCTGGGAGACAAAATATATTTTGCATGCCCTTTTAAATGTTGGAAAGATCTCCACCTCCAAGTAAATGCAGGACGATTACATTTTGCTCTTATTTGTGGAAATCATAGCAAAAATAGGTTTAGTTGGCATCCTCTCTCAAAATTATTTATTAGGGAAAGAATTACAGGAAAAACAATAAATCTAGAGAAAAACAGAGAAGGCAATGGCACCCCACTCCAGTACTCTTGCCTGGAAAATCCTATGGATGGAGGAGCCTGGTAGGCTGCAGTTCATAGGGTCGCTAAGAGTCGGACACAACTGAGCGACTTCACTTTCACCTTTCACTTTCATGCACTGGAGAAGGAAATGGCAACCCACTCCAGTGTTCTTGCCTGGAGAATCCCAGGGACGGGGGAGCCTGGTGGGCTGCTGTCTATGGGGTCACACAGAGTTGGACACGACTGAAGTGACTTAGCAGCAGCAGAGAAAAACAAACAGACAAAAAATACATTGGTATCCTAACACCAGTGGCTCTACAATTAGAGGTTTTAATTTTTCTTATGCTATGGTACACCAAAAAAGCTATTCATGAGATCCATTGATACACATATGAAAGAATGTGAAAGTGAAGTTGCTCAGTCTTGTCCGACTCTTTGCGACCCCATGGACAGTAGCCTACCAGGTTGCTCCGTCCATAGGATTTTCCAGACAAGAATACTGGAGTGAGTTGCCATTTCCTTCTCCAGATCTCCCCAACCCAGGGATTGAACCCAGGTCTCCTGCATTGTAGGCAGATGCTTTACCATCTGAGCCACCAGAGAAGTCTACATATATAGTATAGTATAGTATAGATACATATATAGTTCATTCAATACATATACTTCCTCAGTAGGAGCAATAGTACAAAAACTCTCAAGTCTTACACCTGCTGGCTCATATAGGACACAATGAATATTAATTTGTAGGGCAACTCAAAATAATTCTTATTAAATATCCTAGCTAATCAGAAAAAATCCTCCATAATTGCTTTCTTTAAGGACCTAAGCTCTGCCAATAAGTATTTAAGTGTTCTGAGATCTTCTCATACCCATTTACCCAAATGGACTGCAGTACTCCAGGCCTCCCTGTCCATCATCAACTCCCAGAGTTCACTCAAACTCATCTCCATTGAGTCAGTGATGCCATCCAACCATCTCATCCTCTGTTGTCCCCTTCTCCTCCTGCCTTCAATCTTTCCCAGCATCAGGGTCTTTTCCAGTGAGTCAGTTCTTTGTGTCAGGTGGCCAAAGAATTGGAGTTTCAGTTTCAGCATCAGTCCTTGCAATGAATATTCAGGACTGATTTGCTCTAGGGTGGACTGGTTGGATCTCCTTGCTGTCCAAGGGACTCTCAAATGTCTTCTCCAACACCACAGCTCAAAAGCATCAATTATTCGGTGCTCAGCTTTCTTTATAGTCCAACTCACATCCATACATGACTACTGGAAAAACCATACCTTTGACTAGATGGACCTTTGTTGGCAAAGTAATGTCTCTGCTTTTTATTAAGCTGTCTAGGTTTATAAATAAGTTAGATTTATAGAATTGTTTTATTAAATTATAGTTAACATACAACATTGTATTAGATTCAGGCAGACTACATAGTGACTTGACATTTATCTACATTATGAATTGACTACCACAAGTCTAGTAATCATCTTTTACCATACAAAATTATTATAATATTGATTATATTTCCTGTACCATATATAGAAATTTTAATACATGGATAAAGGAAAATCTAGGAGCTGGGAAATAAATTCCACCTGTCTTAATATGGTCAAGTAAGTTGCTGAGATAATCAGTCTAGTCTTAATACAAGGTTAGTAAATGAAAAGGTAAAAATTTAAACTGATTAATTTTGAAAATTGGTTTAAAGTATTCAAGATATTATAAATTTTTCAGTTTTGTGATCTAAAGTCACAAAAGTTACAAGATCTTTGATCTAAAGATTAAAGACCTAAAAACTATAATTTGTACTACTGTGATCTTAGACCTGTACTGAACGACCAAAGCAGTATACATGATTAAGAAGAATAAAAAATCACAAACTTATTACAAACCATTTAGCAGTTCTTAAAGTGTTACAAGTCTATATAACATTTCAATACTCTAGTCAGTGTGGCTAAAAATAATGGTACCTAAGACTTAGGATTTTATAGAGTAATTCTGCTGTAAAAGGGGAAAAAACTGTTGAGGATTTTTTCCTTATTTAAAGCTCAAGAAGAAGAGGTAATTAAACCTGAATTTATCTTCTGCCTTTTGTCTTCTAGTGTTAATATCTACTAGTAACTTCAGTGTTTATGAAAATTAGAGAAATTATAATACTTAGCGTTATATTTATCACAATTTTCCATTTATGTCTGAAATATCTTTTGATTATTACTGACTTTTAAGCAAGTATAAAACCTCAATTGTGTATTTTATACCGATACCCACTTTTTTAAAAAAGAATGTAAGTATTTATACTCCTAACCTGTATGGAGTAATTGGTCCTGGATTTACTCTCCTACCACATACATTTAAATAAACAGTGCACGAGAGACAGTGCAGAAGTGTAATCCCTGTGGGAAGACAAGCAAGGTTTTCTCTTGTGGTCTTTTTGACTATAGGCATCTGACAAGCTGTTTCACAAGAAGAGTATGAAGCAGAGCACAGTAATCTTAACAGAATTCATGGGACAAACCTCAGAGTTCTTGGAGGCTGAGGTGGCCAGTATTTTCAGGACAGAATACTAGAGAAGAGGATGTTTCATAAAGAGATCCATAAATTTCCATATGGTTCCCTTGTGGCCTTGTTAAATCTAAGCCACAAAATCATGGAGTGAGTGCAATGCACAAGGTTAGAAATGAAATTTCATTTCCAGTGAACTGAAATCTGAAGCTTACATGATCCTGGGAAAATTTTCAGTTTCATAATAGCCAGTGAGAGTGCTTGTTCAATACTCAGCCTTTGGTGGAGATAATAGGAAGAGCACACATACGATGTGGGGCTAAACTATGCCTGTAGTAAAGGCAACTCTATTTCAGACGTAAAAATGCTTTTAAACGAGCTTTTAAAGTATCAGTCTGTTTTATAAGCAACAAACTCTAACACATCTTAAAGAAAATGACAAAACCCATCTCTCAACAATGTAATGCTCAGTCTCTGCTATCCAATTAATACCTGAAATGTGAAGAACCAGGAAAATGTGATCCATAACTAGGATTTTAGAGATAATAGAATTTGTTAACACTTAAATATTTCTATTGTAAATATTAGAAATGTGTTCAAAGGTGAAGAGAAAAAATTAATGTAATAAAGATATAAATTGAATTTGTAACAAAATACAAAATATAATTTCTATAG
>SJYQ01000195.1:504168-553475 GCA_006410935.1 Redunca redunca | reverse complement strand
TCATGTCCAACACTTTGCGACCCCATGGACTGCAGCAGGCCAGGCCTCCCTGTCCATCACCAACTCCTGGAGTTTACTTAAACTCATGTCCATTGAGTCGGTGATGCCATCCAGCCATCTCATCCTCTGTTGTCCCCTTCTCCTCCTGCCCTCAATCTTTCCCAGTATCAGGGTTTTTTCTTTTATAAGCTTTCTTTTTTTAAATTTTATTTTAGTTTAGTTTACAAATGAGTCAGCTCTTTGCATCAGGTGGCCGAAGTACTATAGTTTCAGCTTCAGCATCAGTCCTTCAATGAATATTCAAGACTGATTTCCTTTAGTTAGGATGGACTCATTGGATCTCTTTGCAATCCAGGGGAATCTCAATAGTCTTCTCCAACACTGCAGTTCAAAAGCATCAATTCTTTGGTGCTCAGCTTAATTTATAGTTCAACTCTCACATCCATACATGACTACTAGAAAAACCATAGCTTTGACTAGATGGACCTTTGTTGGAAAAATAATGTCTCTGTTATTTTATTAGTTTTATTAATTTTTTTAGTACTCTAATGTTTTAGATGTTACGCTTTTCTCCTTTATGCTTTCTGTACTTTTCAGTTTGGGAACAAAAACTTGCATTAATTTTTAATCAGGAAAGCTATACAAATAAGAAATAGGGACTAAAAAGCACAGGAGCCTGTGATCATGGGTAGGAAAATACATGTGAATCTCAAAACCTCCAGAGGACATCATTTTGTGAAACTTTCACTTAGAAACTTAAGTTTAAAATGACAGTGTTTGGAAACTGAAGTCATGTTAAAAATTCCCAGCTTATGAAGCCAGGGGAATGAAATACAGACTTTAAAAAGATCTTTTATTTTTTAATCAGAAATTTTAAAGCTTGACAAAATGTATTCCTCAACCCTTAAGGGATTATAAGTGAAAATGGAAAATCCAATAATATGGAAGAGTTTATTCCTCCAGTGACAGACTTTAACTGTAGTAGATTATAGCTGCAGGGGTTGAATAAGCATAAAGTTTCTGAGATTGCAAAGGCAACTCTTTCTGCTCCATCAACACTATCTTTTCTCAGCAAAGATGCCAATTATTGGAGTAAACAAGGAAACACTGAAAGTTCTGTTCATTTTTCAGGCCATTTAGACCTGAATAAAATTAATATTTTATTTCCTGTATCTTCATTAAAAAAATCTTGAGGAATAAAGGTAGCCTTTACATTTCCTTGCTAACTTAGGAATGGTTTTTAGTTCAGAACTCTGTACATAGCCAACAGTAACTAAACATTTGAGTGTTACTGATTGCTGAGATAGTGACATTGGCATTGTTCATAACAAAACAAAGTTTAAAGAAGTAGGTCAAACTTTATTTTGAGGGCCCTGAATTAGAAATATATTACACATTATTTTTCATGGTTTGATTAATTTTTATTCTGAATTTTTCTAATTAGTTTACCAGCACTCACACCCACATCAGATCTTGACTTGGGGTTCTATGTATGGGCACAGATTCCGGATACATTTTCTGAGCAAAAGGACAGGGTAGTACCCACTGATCCATGAGTTAATAGTTAAAGTTGAACAATAGCTGATATTTATGGAGTGCTTACCATGTACCAGGCACTATTTTAGCCACTGAGGGTATCCCATAAATAATACAGAAACATCTACCCTCAAACAGTTTACATTCTGTGTGGGATTTAACCAACCAAATCAACACATAATTATATAATTTCAGACAGTGAAAAATAAATTTAATTTCAGATAAATTAAGTCAAGTTATAGGAATGAAATGATAAATGGGTAGTTTAGACAGTCTTCACAAGGTCACACATGATCAGAGATATAAAGTGAGCATGTGAACTCAAGGAAGAACTGGAGAAAAAGTATAGTAGACAAAGGGGAGAAAGGAGCATTAAGCATTAGAACAGGTAACACCTAGTGAGTTAGGGGAAAAAGTGGCTGGAAACGAAGTCTAAGAGATAGCCAGGGACTAGATTATTTAAGCCTGCCTGGCTGTGTAACATTTGCATTTCATTCTAAGTGGATAGATTGAGCATTCTTGGGAAAAGAAGTGACATAATATGATTTATATTTTAATAAAATCAGCTTCCTAATCTGCTGACTAGATAGAATCCACTGAGGGATGGGGTAGAGATGGAAGCAACTGGAATCTATTGAAACTGTAAATAAAACCTTGAACTAGAAAGGTAGTGTTAGAGGTGGTGAGAAGTACATTTTGACAATATAATACAAAGAAGAAATCTGAATTTTTTTTTAAAGTAGAACATTCAGCTGCAATCTTATTTTATAGTGCTGGTCTGAGAAACTGAAAGCAGGCCAAGGAATAAAAGAGGAGACAGTTAGGAAGAGTGACTCTTGTAAAACTGCCTAAGGCAGAGGTTGGTACTGATATCTCACCACTTTGCAGCATGGTAAATGTATTACATATGTGCCAGCAAGTATCTGTCTTCTCAGTCTTTAGAGTGCTTGTTAGGGTGGGGCTTTGGGTAGAAATCCTTCCTCCGTTCGCTCATCACCTTCCATACCCACTGCTGGATACTTCCCACTGCTGAGTGAATTTGCAGTCGCTGCAGCAGCAGAATATTCAGTCAGTCTAGTACTTGCTGGTATGGCATGTGATAGTGAGCGTTGCCAAGGAGGAACTCTGCCTTTTGGACATCTATTTAATTGGCCAGGTGCAAACATATTCCCTAGGAACCCTTACTCTAGGTACTAAGGATCGTTGAATACTACAAGGTGACAGTCAGGGAAAAGGAACGGTGGCCAAGGGGCAGCTTTGAAGGGTGAGTTTTAGGTCACAGTGTGTTCATGTTTACTGGAAAATTCCTTTGGTGGCACTTGTGCCCTTGTAGTGCCATGTAAGCCAGTTGAAAGCAGTTTTACAATTACAGATAATTATTAGGAAATACTTGATATAAAAAAAATCTACTTGAATTTGAGAAGCAGCCACATTACTGTAAGAAATTGTACTGTAAGAAGTATACTGTAAAAGTACACTTGCAAATTATAGAAATTAATGCAGAATTTTTACACTACAAATGTTATCATTTATGATCATTTATAGTAATGATTTAAAATTATTTCTTTTGTTTTATATCTAGTAGTGTATGCTTCTTAATCCCCTTCCCCTACTTTTCCTCCTGCCACCCCTCTCCCATCTGATAACTGCTAGTATGTTCTCTATGTCTGTGAATCTGATTCTATTTTGTTATATTCATTTGTTTTACTTTTTGGATTTTACAAATAAGTTAAAACAAATAGTATTTATTTTTCTCTGTCTGACTTATTTCACTAAACATAATACCCTCTTAGTACTATCCCTGTTACAAATGGCAAAATTTCATCCTTTTCTGGGGGGAGATGTAATATTGCATTGTGTGTGTGTGTGTGTGTGTGTGTGCATACACACAAATACATACATACCACATCTTCTTTATTCATTCATCTACTGATGAACACTTAGGTTGCTTCCATATATTGACTATTATAAATAATGCTGCTATAAACATTGGGGTGCATATATATTTTCAATATATAAGATATAAAGATATATAGTATAGTGTTTATAGCCAATATTTTATGATAACTTTATATGGACTATAATCTGTAAAAATGCAAATCACTACATTGTACACCTGAAACTAATATAATATTGTAAATCAACTATACTTCAATAAAAATTAGAAGCACATAAAAATAAAACATACAATTGTTAACTGCAGATGGTTACTGCAGCTATGAAATTAAGATGCTTACTCCTTAGAAGGAAAGTTATGACCAATCGAGATAGCATATTAAAAAGCAGAGACATTACTTTGCCAACAAAGGTCCATCTCATCAAGGCTATGGTTTTTCCAGTAGTCATGTATGGATGTGAGAGTTGGGCTATAAAGAAAGCTGAGTGCCAAAGAATTGATGCTTTTGAACTGTGGTGTTGGAGAAGACTCTTGAGAGTCCCTTGGACAACAAGGAGATCCAACCAGTCCATCCTAAAGGAGATCAGTCCTGAGAGTTCATTGGAAGGACTGATGTTGAAGGTGAAACTCCAATTGTTTGCTGAAGAGCTGATTTATTTGAAAAGACCCTGATGCTGGAAAAGATTGAAGGCAAGAGGAGAAGGGGATGACAGAGGATGAGGTGGTTGGATGGCATCACTGACTCAATGGACCTGAGTTTGAGTAAAGTCCAGGAGTTCGTGATGGACAGGGAGGCCTGGCATGCTGTGGTCCATCAGGTCGCAAAGGGTTGGACACAACTGAGCGACTGAACTGAACTGATCCAAATAAAGTTGCTTGTCAAGAAATTGAATTTTAGCAAAATTTTGATCAGGGATTATGCATACATGTCACAGAAAAAAAAAATTGGTACAATATTATTTTCCATAAAATTTTTTTCAGATATCTAGAAATTTTATATAAATTCAAAATGTAATATTTTCTCTAACACTTTAAATGGTTTTTCATCATAATTGCTGCTGCTAGGTCGCTTCAGTCATGTCCAACTCTGTGCAACCCCATAGACGGCAGCCCACCAGGCTCCCCCGCCCCTGGGTTTCTCCAGGCAAGAACACTGAAGTGGGTTGCCATTTCCTTCTCCAGTGCTTGAAAGTGAAAAGTGAAAGGGAATTTGCTCAGTCTTGTCCAACTCTTCGCAACCCCATGGACTGCAGCCTACCAGGCTCCTCCGCCCATGGGATTTTCCAGGCAAGAGTACTGGAGTGGGTGCCATCGTCTTCTCCTTTCATCATAATTAAGCCATATAATAAGCATTCCATGGGGTTGCAAAGAGTTGGACACAACTGAGCGACTGAACTGAAGCCATATAAATGAAACACAATGAGGTTTTAAATAAATCCTATAAAGATGTCCCCAAATTCTCTAATTTTCCTCCAGTGGGCCACACATCTTCCATAATTTTCGCTATGTGCCATGACTTGAAGAAGGTCTTGAAACTTAAGAATACTGGAAGGAATAGTCAGGAGCATGAAGCCAGTTCAGATATTCATGTCTATTCAGAGTAACTGAGAAATAATCTTGCCCTATTGCTCCTTAGCTACTTCAAGAAAGAATGAGAGGCAACTTCCATTTCTTCTCTCAAAAGATCCAATTGATCTTAAGACTCCCTTTGCTCCAACAGAGCAAAGAGTCTTTGTTTTGATAGTGGGGAGAACTGAAGCACCCATGAAAGGGTTGAAAAAAGACTGGGGAAGACTGGATTTTCCAAGGTGAAGAAGAAAGGAAGAGTGATTTCTGAGTTATGAAACTGGGCCTTATGCTCATTAACGGGCCTAAGAGGTGTAAAGAGGTAGATCTGACGGAACTGTTATATACGATTGCTGGTACCGAGGCCTTGGAAATGTTGAAAAGTCCCTGTGGCTGAGAAAGACTGGGTGCTGTAAGTAGTCAAGGAATAGGCTTAAAATAGACCACATGGATTCAGACCACTTTTTTCCCAGCCAAGGCTCAACAAGAAAGTTATGCTTAACAAGACATGAATATTTTGTCAATCCTCCCAGGGACGAATTATAGGTAGTCCTATTCTTGGAGCAAAGAAAAAAGTTAAATCATTATATACAATGAAATATTAATATTTATGGCTTTGGACATAACTTTTATGAAACGCTTGGTTGGGAAGTGTTGATTTGGATGATGACCTTCTCAGGGTGGATGATGATGAGTGAAGGACAAAATGATTTTTCAATTTTCTGAATTGTGTATGGTCTCTTGAACTCTTATGCAACAATTTTTGGAAAAAACAAAAATCTCTCCCTAGCCCTCCACCATAATGAGTGTTATTAGAAACTCTGGCAATAGTGATGTAAGTCAAAGTGTATGAATTAAAACACATTGTGATATTTCTTATTTATAAGTTTTGAGGAGAATGATCATACCTATTTATAAATCAGAGGGCAGCAAAAGAGTAAACTAACGCTTCTTTTATGAGAATTCCCATAAGGTATTAATTGGTCTTAGAGTGTTACCACGATACTTTGCGTTATTTGCTTACAGAAGGAGATTTAAGAAAATCCTGGCAAAACATGAGGTATCCCAGCAAAAATAGTAACTTATCTATTTTACCTAGCATGGTTTTGTTTATACATTTATGTAAACAATAATTTTCACAAAAAGGTTTGGTAAGTAGAGCTTGGTAGAAACAGAAATTCTTGTTATCTTTTTATTTCTAAATAGGAAATCTAATACTGTACTACTCTTTGACCTTAAAGAGATTTAAGGAAAAAGAAAAGACTAAATAATTGATTTCCAGATATATAAGGATTGAACTTATTCCATGGCACTTAAATACCCCAATGAATCTAGGATTCAATATGGTGTGGAAAATTGGATTTGGCATGGCCTAATAATTTGCCCATTTTCTATTTAAATACTGAACCTAATTTAGGTATATGTATTACCTTCTATGTTCAATCTTTTCATGATTTATCAAAAAAATATTTACTGCATTCCTCATAAAACAATGCACTGTTTTATGAGCTGAGAAGAGAAAGACCTATGCTTTCCCTCCCGCCCAACTTTAAAAAAGTCATTAGTTTTAATGCCACAACAGAGACACATTAACACATTCCATAATACAGATATTTTATCTTTCTTATCTTCCCACTCAGAGACAAATAATTGGAAACAAGACAAATTCAAGGCAAAATAAATATATCCAGACTCAGGCATCTCTTAGTATATGTTTAAATTAGACCAATTTCAGTATTTAAGATGCCAGACCCAAACTTATGGTTACCGGGGGGTGAGGTTGGGGGGGGGGCAAATTGGGAGATTGGGATTGACATATACATACTACTGTATATAAAATAGACAACTAACATATAGCACAGGGAACTTGTCTTAATACTCTGTAATGACATATACAGGAAATAAGAATGGATATATATGCATGTGTAACTGATTTACTTTGCTGCTCAGCAGAAATTAATATAACATTTTAAATCAACTATACTCCAGTATAATTATTTAAACAATTTAAAAATGATCTACACTTTATAAATATTTTCATAAATAATCATTTGATAAGAAAAAAAAAAAACAACTATGCTAGACCAAACTAAGTTCTTATCAGGAAGTTACTCCCCGTAACATCCCCTGTCTGCTTAGGCTGCTTCGGTTGGCGCCGTCTTGAGAAATGGGGCTCACATTTCTCTCTTAAATGTATGTTCAGCTGAATTGCTGTTGCTCTAAGGAGACTTTTCTTTCTGATGTTAAACCTAAATTGTTCTTTAAAAAAATTATATCCTACTACTTAAAGATAGGGGGCTTCCCAGGTGGCGTTAGTAATAAAGAACCCACCTGCCAATGCAGAAGACATGAGAGACTCAGGTTCAATCCCTGGGTCAGGAAGATCCCCTGGAGGAAGGAATGGCAAGCCTGGTGGGCTACAGTCCATAGGGTTGCAAAGAATCAGACATGATTGAAGCGACTTAGCATGCACTCATAGACAGAACTTTTTACACTTGATTTTAATCATTTATCCTTATGTTGGTGGTGGTTTCGCTGCTAAGTCGTGTATGACTCTTGTGACCCCATGGACTGTAGCCTGCCAGGTTCCTCTGTCCATGGGATTCTCCAGGCAAGAATACTGGAGTGGGTTGCCATTTCCTTCTCCAGGGGATCTTCCCAACCCAGGAATTGAACCCAGATCTCCTGAATTGAAGGCAGATTCTTTACCAACTGAGCTACAAGGGAAGCCCTTATCCTTATTTTACTTTATCTTTTAGAATTTATACCTTTCCCATATTTATGAGCTACTATGTTCATTCTCACCGAAAAAGCATAACTATATGCATTTGAATTTATCATCTTTTTTTCTTTTTCTTATAGACATGGAACTTATTTCCTAGGCTTCCTACCACTTGCTCTACTTCTAGAGGCACCTGAGGTACAAAAAGGAAAAAAAAAATAGTTTTCAGGTGCAATCTTAACACAGTCATGTTGAAAGTGATAATAATCCTCTCACTATGACACAGTGCCCAAAATAGTACTGGCATTCTTTGGCACCATGAGAAAGCATATTTTATTTTATTTCACTTTATGACCACTTGGCAGTCATGCCAAGTGACACAAACTCATAAAAATGGAACTTTCTTGATGACTGAGCTTGAGATAATCATTATCTGGATAAAGACTATAGGAAGTAATTGAAAATGAGCAATATACTACTCATTTTGCCACCACATCACTCATACTGACAGTTCAGCAGTCTGAAGCCTATTACAAAGGTAGCCATGGTTAATACTGATACTTTTTTGTGATACTTATATATATTTCATTTACTCTTTATAATAACCCTGTAATATATTGTAAATGGGTATATTCCCTTTCAGAAGTCAAGTAGCTCAGGTTTGTATAGCTAGATACTGAAAGCTTCCATATATGCAATGACCTTTATATGACTTCATAGTTTCTTTTATGTTTTTAACATTTTTTGTAGTGTAATATACAAAGAGAAAAGGGCACTTAAATGGACAGACCAATGGGGTTTTGCCAACTGAACACCCAGACCAGGAGCCTCAGAGCTCCTTCATGCCTGTTTCTGGTAACAATTCAAAGTAACCAGAACCCTGACTTCCAACAACACACATTTTTGCCTACTGTTGTACTTCACATCAGCAGAATCATATATTATACTCTTTTATATTTGACTTAACGACATTATATTCATGAAATTCATCCATACTGTTACATGTAGTTCTATATCATTATTCCAATTGTTATATGCTATTCCATAAATTGTAAATACATCGCAATTTATTTACCCACTCCACTCTTGATGGGTATTTGGGAATTTCTAGTTTGGGGCTATTACAAATAGCACTATTATGAACATTTTAGTATATGCCATTTGCTGAAATATGTACCCGTTTCAGAGATACACCCATATATACACATACAGACATCTCCTGGAATGGGATTAATGAGGGATAGCTTGTACAAATATTCATCTGTGAAAGATACTGCCCAACAGGTTGCCAAAAGGTTCTATACTGCCTAACTTTTGTTGTTATTAAACAATTACTGTTACTGATTATGTGTTCAATTATGATTTCCATCATCACCACTATCATTCTCTGAGTAATGATAATCAGCCAGGCTCCATGCTAAGCATTATATATTAAAAGTTATAAACATATTGCTGCTAAGTCGCTTCAGTCATGTCCGACCCTGTGCGACCCCAGAGATGGCAGCCCACCAGGCTCCGCCGTCCCTGGGATTCTCCAGGCAAGAACACTGGAGTGGGTTGCCATTTCCTTCTCCAATGCATGAAAGAGAAAAGTGAAATAAGTCGCTTAGTCGTGTCTGACTCTTTGCAACCCCATGGACTGCAGCCTATCAGGCTCCTCCGTCCATGGGATTTTCCAGACAAGAGCACTGGAGTGGGGTGCCATTGCCTTCTCCAATAAACATATTACATGTAAGTATATATAATATTTATATAATATTCTCGTTACATATTAATTTTTCTTAAAGAACCTTTAAGATTTACTGTCTAGGGAAAACCACTAGGTCATTTAGGAAGGACCTAAATCAAATCCCTTATGATTATACAGTGGAGGTGACAGATTCAAGGGATTAGACCTGGTAGACAAAGTACCTGAAGAACTGTGGACGGAGGTTCACAACACTGTACAGCAGGCAGTGATCAAAACCATCCCAAAGGAAAAGAAACAAAAGTAGGCAAAGTGGATGTCTGAGGAGGCTTTACAAATAGCTAAGGAAAGAAGACAAGCAAAAGAAGGGAGAAAGGGAAAGATAAATCCAACTGAATGCAAAGTTCCAGAGACTAGCAAGGAGAGATAAGTCCTTCTTAAATGAACAATGCAAACAATAGAGGAAGACAAGAGAATGGGAAAGACTACAGATCTCTTCAAGAAAACTAGTGATATTAAGAGAACATTTCATGCAAGGATGGGTACAATAAAGGACAGAGACAATAAGGACTTAATAAAAGCCGAAGAGATTAAGAAGAGGTGGCAAGAATACACAGAAGAACTATTCAAGAAAGGTCTTAATGACTTGGATAACCATGATGGCATGGTCACTCGCTGTGCTAGACATCCTGGAGTGTGAAGTCAAGTGGGCCTTAGGAAGCATTGCTATAAACAACGCTGGTGGAAGTGATGGAATTCCAACTGAGTTATTTCAAATCCTAAAAGATGATGCTTTAAAGTGTTGCACTCAATATGCCAGCAAGTTTGGAAAATTCAGCAGTGGCCACAGGACTGGAAGACGTCAGTTTTTATTCCAAGCCCAAAGAAGGGCAATGCCAAACAATGTTTCAACTCTCTTCCTGGCATGGTTATGCTCAAAATACTTCAAGCAAGGCTTCAACAGTACATGAACCAAGAACTTCCAGATGTCCAAGCAGGGTTTTGAAAAGGCAGAGGAACCAAAAATCAAATTGCCAGCATTCACAGGATAATGGAAAAAGCAAGGGAATTCCAGAAAACATCTGCTTCATTGACTACACTAAAACCTTTGGCTGTGTGGATCACAACAAACTGTGGAAAATTCTTCATGAGCTGGGAATACCAGACCACCTTACCTGTCTCCTGAGAAGCCTGGATGCAGGTCAAGAAGCAACAGTTACAACCAGACATGGAACAATGGATAGGTTCAAAATTGGGAAAGGAGTATGACAAAGCTGTATATTGTCACCCTGCTTATTTAACTTCTATGCAAAGCACATCAAGTGAAATCCTGGGCTGGATGAGTCACAAACTGGGATCAGGATTGCTGGGGGAAATAACAAGTCCAGGTACACAAGTATTACTCTAATGGCAGAAAACAAAGTGGAACTAAAGAGCCTCTCGATGAAGGTGAAAGACGAGAGTGAAAAAGCTGGCTTAAAACTCAACATTAAAAAAACTGTGATGATGGCATTTAGTCCCACCACTTCATGGCAAATAGAAGTGGGGAAAGTGAAAGCAGTGACAGATTTTCTTTTCTTGGGCTCCAAAATCACTGTGGATGGTGACTGCAGCCATGAGTTCAAAAGACCCTTGCTCCTTGAAAGGAAACCTATGACAAACTTTCTGAAGTTTAATATGCTTTATAATCAGCATATTAAAAAGTAGAGATATCACTTTGCCAACAAAGGTCCATTTTGTTAAAGCTATGGTTTTGCCAGTAGTCATGTATGGATGTGAGAGTTGGATCATAAAGAAGGCTGAGTGCCAAAGAATTGATATTTTTGAACTGTGAATGTGGAGAAGACTCTTGAAAGTCCGGAGCCGATTATACAGAGTGAAGTAAGCCAGAAAGAAAAACACCAATACAGTATACTAACACATATATATGGAATTTAGAAAGATGGTAATGACGACCCTGTATGTGAGACAACAAAAGAGACACAGAAATGTAGAGCGGACTTTTTGGACTCTGAGGGAGAGGGAGAGGGTAGGATGATTTGGGAGAATGGCATTGAAACACGTATACTATCATGTAAGAAATGAATCGCGTCTATGTCCGATGAAGGATACAGGATGCTAGGGGCAGATGCACGGGGATGACCCAGAGAGATGATATGGGGAGGGAGGTGGGAGGGGGGTTCATGTTTGGGAACGCATGTACACCTGTGGTGGATTCATGTCAATGTATGGCAAAACCAATACAGTATTGTAAAGTAAAATAAAGTTAAAATAAAAAGAAAAAATAAAAAGAAAGTCCCTTGGACTGCAAGATTTCCTTTAGTCAACCCTAAAGGAAATCAGCCCTGAACATTCATTTGAAAGACTGATGCTGAAGCCAAAGCTCTAATATTCTGGCCACCTGATGCGAAGAGCTGACTCACTGGAAAAGACCCTGGTGCTTGGAAAGACTGAAAGTGAAAGGAGAAGCAGGGAGCAGAGGATGAGATGGTTTGATAGCATTACTGACTCAGTGGTTATGAATTTGAGCCAACTCTGGGAGACAGTGGAAGACAGAGGAGCCTGGTATGCTACAGTCCATGTGATCAGAAAGAGTTGGACATGATTAAGTAACTGAACAGCAATAGCAGTTGTTAACTATAATCGCCATGTTGTACATATAACCCCAGGACTTATAACTAGAAGTTTATATATTTTGGCCATCTTCACTCATTTTGCCCACCCCCTTTCCAAGGCCTCTGCCTCTGGCAACCACTAACCTGTTTTCTGTATCTACGAGTTTATTTAAGACTCCACATGTGAGATCATACAGTATGTGTCTTGCTATGTCTGACACATTTCACTATGCATGTTTTTTAAAACAAGTTTTACTTAAGCTATTTCCCTTTGGAGGAAGCGCAGATGAGCATATTATCTCCTTAATAAGCAATTACAAGTAAAGTTTCTAAGTGTAGTAGAGGAAAGAGTAGTGGACGAATATCTAATCAAAGTAGCGTTACTACATATCAAGGGAGCAGATATGGATGAATCAGAAATACTCCATGAAATGAATGAGCAAGTTCATTTTAGAAATATCAACACAGATGTTTTCTGTTTGTGGCAAACTCCCTTGAACATAGGCAAAGTCAATAAAGGAAGGCACACATTTAAAAATGGCTCTCATAAAATGTGAATTAGAGAAGAGAAGAAATATCACATTATTTGTTGAGCTGAAGTTTGCACGGTAAACATTTCATCACTCATTCTATTCCCTTCACTCTCACTAAGCTCCTCCAGTACCCTTAGGAGGGAAAGCGCACTGAACATACTATTTTTGTAACAGTCCAGAAAGCAATAAGCAGGTTACAGAAGAGTTTACAAATCAGCAGTGATCCGAAATGGAACACACATTTTTTTTTCCCCTTCAGCATTATTTCAACTCTTTGTCCTTACTGATATCTCATATTTTAAAACACAAGAATAATATATCCTGTCAGGTGCAAAGAACGGAGAAGTAATTCTTTTATCTCATTAGTTACTCTTCCCTGGAGCCAGACGTGAGCCTTATGCTTGGACAAATAACAGTGCTACCCTGTTGCGACCACAAACAAAGCAGATTTTTCCTGTTGTTTGGGAAGCCATGTGTCTAGAAGGCTGTTACTGTGGGATCTACAGAGGCCATGCCTTGCTCTCAGCTGCTTGATGACTATGATGCCTTTCTACCACAGGGGAGGAGGCCCATTAAAAATAACCCAGTTAGGGATGTGTTGGAATATTGAGAGGGAGTATTTCACTCTTTCTGAAACCAGGTGGTGATTCAAGGCATATTTCAGCTTACTCTCCTTGACTTTTGCTCCATGAAATATTAAACCCTTGAATCACCCCATTCATGGATGCTTCAAATTACAGCAGAATGGACTATTAGTAACATATTTACTTTTAAATGCTTGAAGTGGAAAATTTGTGTATCTCAAGGGAGATTATTTATCATATCTGGTCATTTTTTTTTCACTTCAGAATTCATTCCATCTCACTATTTTAATTCAGTAAATATTTCTTAATCATGGACTAGGTCACGGACACTCTCCTGAGATGTACAAGATTCCTTTACTTATAATCTGGAGGGGAAAAGACACATTCATGACAAACTACAATGAAAGGCAGAATAGAGTACTGCACAATTTTTATATGTTTGTCTAGTTTGAGCTGCATAAAAATCATTAAGCAAGCAAAAATGGCTAAAAACAGATCCTTTGGGAATGATTGTTTAAGGATTGTGAATTACAAGAGAATTCCTCTGCAAGCTAAATTTTATAGGACATAGTATCCTGGACCATTGTCTAAAGAAATTTTAACCCATTTTTTTCTCAAGGTTTTACATACATAAGCATGATGAAAATCAGCCACAATTATAAATTTGACAGTAAAAAAAGAAAAAGGAATTTAGAATAAGGTTAATAAAAAAGAATTACAGAGAAAATATATTGCTCATCTGTTTATTTTTAAAGAAATTTTCCCTGCTTTGGACAATCTCTCTAGATCAGTCCATTGAAAAAGTAGAGCCTGGAGAAACAGGGCGAAGAGAACCAACACAGGGATGACGAGGAGTAAAGAATAGCATCCAGGATTGTGCCTCTGGGCCAGCAGTTGTGAGTCTCTAGGCATACATTAATTTCATCCTTATAAACACCTACAGAGCAGGGGTTGTGATCTCTGCTTCCACAGGAGGCAACTATGAGAGCTGAGGGATTACCTGAGGACTTGTAGCTCTAAGCAGAGAGCATGAAGTATAGGTCTCTCCAAAGTCCCTCCACGACGCACTGAATGCATCTTTCAAGATTCAAAATTTGTTATGACAACTCAGTATAATTGTATACACTCAGCTGGGACTTTGGATGGAAGTACTGTTTATAAATTCTAGTGGAATATTGACAAGAGATTTATTTCAGCTGGTCTGTATCAGAGCTGCCATTATGTTAGTTTATGTCTGAGCCTGATTGTTCAGTGGTCTTTTCTGACTGCTGCCATGCCATATCAGTATGTATTTTGAACATTTCCTCTAGGAATCAGGAATATCATACAAGGTACTGAGTCTGGAGCAATGGATCTTCATAAAAGATCCCTGTTACCTGTAGAGATGAAAGAAATTTTGTCTAAGATCTCTATTATGGAAATTCAAATGACAACTGATTGGATGATGCACTCCAGACTAATAAAATTTTATGAAAGAAAAACCAGAGGTTGAATTTACTGCATTTTCAATCATTGTCAGAGTGGATAGACTATGCTTATTTTGAAGTCAGAGTACCCTGTGTTCAAATCTTATCTTTCTTGACATGTTAGTTTTAAGACAGAGAAACACTGATTTTGTGTCTCAGATCCTTGGTTTCATTATGTGTAAAATTATTACAATAATACCATGCTTGTAGTAGANNNNAGACTTGTTATAAGAAATAAATGAAATGATATATGATAATAGGCTAGCAATTGTGTCTGAGATATTACAATGAGTCATGCTTTTTGTAATATTATTAATAGTTGAAATTACTTTTTTGATAGCAGATATTTGGCATGAGCATGTAAACAAATTCCTCCTATAAGAGAAGAAATGTCAAATAATTGAAGGTGATACATTCTTCTTTTAGTAAACTAAGATAAATAGGAAGTGAGTGAAGTGAGAGTCACTCAGTCATGTTCAACTCTTTGCAACCGCATGGACTAATACAGTCCATGGAATTCTCCAGGCCACAATAATGGAGAGGGTAGCCTTTCTGTTTTCCAGGGGATCTTCCCAACCCAGGTCTCCTGCATTGCAGGTGGATTCTTTACCACCTGAGCCACAGGGAAGCCCAAGAATGCTGAAGTGGGTAGCCTATCTCTTCTCTAGCAGATCTTTCTGACCCAGGAATTGAACCTGGGTCTCATGCACTGCAGGATTAATAGGAAATGAGAATAAAGGATTGTGCAAATATTCCTTACCCTTTCTAATGCTGGCTTGAGAAGCATTCATCTTTGACACTCCTCTGAAGAGGACTGCTACATATTTAAAACAGAACAGTACATATACTGATCTACTCTTTAGAGTAGTTGAGTACATGCTCAGTTGTGTCCAACTCTGCCACCCCATGGACTGTAGCCTGTCAGGTTCCTCTGTCCATGGGATTCTCCAGGCAAGAATACTGGAGTAGGTTGCCATTTCCTACTCCAGAGGATCTTTCTGACCCAGGATAGAACCCAGTTCTCCTGCACTATAGGCAGATTCTTTACCACTGAGCTACCTGGGAATTCCATTCTTTAGGGTAGCTCTCAGTAAAATTTCTTATATGATTCTTATTTTAGTCACTGTTCCTGAATTACAGAACTAGACTTACAATGCTACTCAAAGTCCTTTGAAGACTGGACCCAATACAGATTTCCAAATATTATCTACCATTGCATTTCAATAATTCTATGCTCTAAATTAACTGAAGTGTTTGCTCTTTTCTCTCTACATCCACACTTGCCCACTTTTTTCCTCTTCCTTTGCTCAAGTTGTTTCTTTCCTCTAATATAATTTTTTCATAACCCATACTTAAAGGTCTTGCTCAGGATTCCTGATCTACAAAGACTTCCTGCAAGCAGAAGTAATCCTCCCTGCTCTAAATTAATCTAATACTTTCCCTTTATCCCTCTGATGACATTTGCCACATCCTTTATTAGATTACATTTTAGTATTTTTTAGCTTCTCTGTGAGACATTATTAGCACCTAGACAGGAAGGATTGTAGCTGATTCACTTTTGCACTCCTCCAATGTTTACCACAGTGCCTGGATGCAAGAGAGAAAATAGAATCTTTTTTAAAAGATGGAAGAAATAATTTATCTAGGTTTTATTTTATATGTTGTATCCATTACCATTTGAACTTTATTTCTAGGACTTTGAGGTTACCTGTCGCTCTTAGGACACGCAACAAATGCTGACTCCGTTTTTGGAGAGTGTATGCAATTTTTAAGTTTATAGAATCTTAAAGAGGCATATTGACTTTTCAGCTATCACTTAAGTTATACTGATATTGAGGGATTTTCAAGTCCTTGATTACACTGAAATTTGGCTGAAATTTGGTTTCACTTTTGTAATATTGGGAGTAAGAACTTTCTCAGTATTATAAGAAATAACTTACAATTTTGAAAATTCTAAGTTTTCTTTAAAATTTTTTCTTTCAAAATGTGTTAATATTTCCTGTATTTTTCTCTTTCCCACATTTTCAGTATGGTCTGATAAAAAAACCACAATGTTTGAATATGTTATAGATGTATTTTAAAATACAGTCCTATGTGTTTCAAGTGGACTAGTGGTTCATTATCCCTCTAATGCAATCAGATCACACTTCTATATCTGATGTTTCCATCTGAAATGTAAAAATAGAGTACTACACTGATATGGTGGAGTGAAAGGACATGCACTCATCTTCTGCGAGAACTCCAAAATTGCAACTCGCTGCTGAACATCTGTCAATAGGAGAATGTTGGATCACACCAAAAAAAGATATCCCATGTCCAAGTGCAAAGAAGAAATCCCAACAAGATAGAAGGAGGGGTGAAATCTCATTTAGAATCAAACCCCATACCCACCCAGAGACTCCACAGAAACTGAGCCAGACCTGCCTTTGAGTATTTGAGTGTCTCCTACAGAGGTGCGAGTCAGCAGTGGCCTGCCATGTGGAAAGGGGCTCTGTCTGCAGCAGACTTGGAACAGACAGCATGTGGTGTTAAGTCCTTGTAGAGGAGGTCGCCATCAGCCCCACCAGAGAGCCACAGAGCAGATGACCCACAGATTGGAGAACAATTAAACCAAAGAAATTCTCACACTGTTAAGGAAGTTCTAGGACCCACAATAGATTTCCCAACCTGGGGATTGGGCAAAGCCACTGAGAACCCCCAAGGAATTTGACTTTGGAGGCTAGTGGGATTTGATTACAGAACTTCCAACAGGACTGGGGAAACAGACACTTGGAGGCACAAACAAAACCTTGTACACACCAGGACCGAGGGGAAAGGAGCGATGACCCCACAAGAGACTGACCCAGGCTTGCCTGTGAGTGTCAAGGAATCTCTGGTGGTGTCATGAGTCAACGGTGGCATGCCACGGGGTCAGGGGCACTGAATACAAGAGTGCTGGCATAAATGCTTTTGAAGGAGGTCGCCATAACTACAATTAAAGCTACCATAGTTTGGCCACAGGCCAAACAACAGGAAGGGAGCTCAGCCCCACCCATCAGAACAAGACCTAGATTCCTCATAGCCAGTCCCTCCTATCAGGAATCTTCCACAAGCTTCTTATCCTTATATGTGAGAGGGCAGACAGAATAAACACCATAAACAGAAAACTAACCAAACCGATCACATGGATCCCAGCCCTGTCAATGAAACTATGAGTCATGCCTGTGTAAGACCACCCAAGATGGACGGGTCATGGTGGAGAGTTCCGACAAAATGTGGTCCACTGGAGAAGGGAATGGCAAACCACTTCAGTATTCTTGCTTTGAGAACCCAAGGAACAGTATGAAAAGGCAAAAAGATATGACACTTAAAGATGAACTCCCCAGGTTGGTAGGTGCCCAATATACTACTTAGGAAGAATAAAGAAATAACTCCAGAAAGAATGAAGAGACAGAGCCAAAGCAAAAACAATGCCCAGTTGTGGACAGGTTTGGTGGTGAAACTAAAGTCTGATGCTGTAAAGAACAATATTGCATAGGAACCTGGAATATTAGGTCCAGGAATCAAGGTAAATTGGATGTGGTCAATGGCAAGATTGAACATCAACATTTTAGGAATCAGTGAACTAAAATGGAACCGAACGGATGAATTTAATTCAGATGACCACTATATCCACTACTGTGGGCAAGAATCCCTTAGAAGAAATAGAGTAGCCCTTATAATCAACAAAAGAGTCCAATGAAGTACTTGGGTGCAATCTCAAAAATGACAGAATGATCTCAGTTCATTTCCAAGGCAAACCATTCAATATCACAGTAACCCAAGTATATGCCCCAACCACTAATGCCAAAGAAGTTGAAGTTGAATGGTTCTATGAAGACCTACAAAACCTTCTAGAACTAACATCAAAAGAAAAAAAAAATTCCCTTTTCATCATAGGGGGCTGGAAGGCAAAAGGAGGAAAGAGCTATCCGGATTAACAGGCAAGTTTGGCCTTGGAGTACATGATGAAGCAGGGAAAAGCCTAACAGAGTTTTGCCAAGAGGACACACTGGTCATAACAAACACCCTTTTCAACAACACAATAGAAGACTCTACATATGGACATCACCAGATGGTAAGTACTGAAACCAGATTGATTATATTCTTTGCAGCCAAAGATGGAAGCCAAAGATTATATTCTTTGCAGCCAAAGTTCTATATAGTCAGCAAAAACTAGACTGGGAGCTGACTGTGGCTCAAATTGGGAACTCCATATTGCCAAATTCAGACTTACAGTGAAGAAATTAGGGAAAACCAGTAGACCATTCAGGTATCACCTAAATCAAATCCCTTTTGATGATACAGTAGAGGTGACAAACAGATTTAAGGCATTAGATCTGATAAATAGAGTGCCTGAAGAACTATGGACAGGGGTTCATAACACTGTATAGGAGGTGGTGATCAAAACCATCCCCAAAGAGAGAAATGCAGAAAGGCAAAACAGTTGTCTGAGGAGGTGTTACAAATAGCTGAGAAAACAAGAGAAGCAAAAGGGAACGGAGAAAAGGAAAGATACATCCATCTGAATGCAGAGTTCCAAAGAACAGCAAGGAGAGATAAGAAAGCCTTCCTAAGTGATCAAGAAGAAATAGAGGAAAACAATACAGTGGGAAAAACTACAGATCTCTTCAATAAAGTTAGAGATACCAAGGGAACATTTCATGCAAAGATAGGCACAATAAAGGACAGAAATGGTAAGGACCTAACAGAAGCAGATGATATTAAGAAGAGGTGGCAAGAATACACAGAAGAACTGTACAAAAGAGGTCTTAATGACCCAAAGAAGCATAATGGTGTGATCACACACCTAGAGCCAGACATCTTGGAATGCAAAGTCAAGTGGGCCTTAGGAAGCATGACTACCAACCAAGCTAGTGGAAGTGACAGAATTCCAGCTGAGCTATTTCAAATCCTAAAAGAGGAAGCTGTTAAAGTGCTGCGCTCAATATCCAGCAAATGTGGAAAACTGGGCAGGGGCCACAGGCGTGGAAAAGGTCAGTTTTCATTCCAATCCCAAAGAAAGGTAATGTCAAAGAATGCTCAAACTACTGCACAACTGCACTCATCTCCCACACTAGCAACGTAATGCTCAAAATTCTCCAAGTTAGGCTTCATCAGTTTGTGAACCAAGAACTTCTAAATGTTTGTGCTGGATTTAGAAAAGGTGGAGGAACAAGAGATCAAATTGCCAACATCCGTTGGATCATAGAAAAAGCAAGAGAATTCCAGAAAAACATCTACTTTTGCTCCATTGACTTTGCCAAAATCTTTGACTCTGTGGATCACAACAAACTGCAGAAATTTCTTAAAGAGGTGGGAATACCAGACCACCTTACCTGCCTCCTGAGAAACCTGTATGCAGGTCAAGAGGCAACAGTTAGACCTGGACATGGAACAACGGACCAGTTTAAATTGGGAAAGGAGTACGTCAAGACTGTATATTATCACCCTGTTTGTTTAACTTATATGCAGAGTGAAAGTGAAATCGCTCAGTCATGTCCAACTCTTTGGGACCCCATGGACTGTAGCCTACCAGGCTCCTCAGTCCATGGAATTTTCCAGGCAAGAATACTGGATGGGTTGCCATTTCCTTCTCCAGGGGATCTTCCCAACCAAGAGATCAAACCCCAGTCTCCCGCACTGCAAGCAGACGCTTTACCATCTGAGCCACCAGGGAAACTTAAATGCAGAGTAGATCATGCGAAATGCCAAGCTGGATGAAGCCCAAGCTAAACCACAATGAGGTACCATTGCACACCAGTCAGAATGGCTGCAATCCAAAAGTCTACAAGCAATAAATGCTGGAGAGGGCGTGGAGAAAAGGGAACCCTCTTACACTGTTGGTGGGAAGGCAAACTACTACAGGCACTATGGAGAACAGTGTGGAGATTCCTTAAAAAACTGCAAATAGAACTGCCTTATGACCCAGCAATCCCACTGCTGGGCATACACACCAAGGAAACCAGAATTGAAAGAGACACGTGTACTCCAATGTTCATCGCAGCACTGTTTATAATAGCCAGGACATGGAAACAACCTAGATGTCCATCAGCAGATGAATGGCTAAGAAAGCTGTGGTACATATACACAATGGAGTATTACTCAGCCATTAAAAAGAGTACATTTGAATCAGTTCTAATGAGGTGGATGAAACTGGAGCCTATTATACAGAGTGAAGCCAGCCAGAAAGAAAAACACCAATACAGTATACTAACACATACATATAGAATTTAGAAAGATGGTAACGATAACCCTGTATGTGAGACAGCAAAAGAGACACAGATGTGTAGAATGGACTTTTGGACTCTGTGGGAGAGGGAGAGGGTGGGATGATTTGGGAGAATGGCATTGTAACATGTATACTATCATATAAGAAATGAATCACCAGTCTATGTTCGATGCAGGACACAGGATGCTTGGGGCTGGTGCACAGGGATGATCCAGAGAGATAATATGAGGTGGGAGGTGGGAGGGGGGTTCGGGATTGGGAACTCATGTACACCCGTGGCGGATTCATGTCAATGTATGGCAAAACCAATACAGTATTGTAAAGCAAAATAAAGTAAAAATAAATTAAAAAAAAAAAGATTTCTGGGGGAAATATCAGTAACCTCAGATATGCAGGTGACACCATCCTTATCACAGAAAGTAAAAAGGAACTAAAGAACCTCTTGATGAAAGTGAAAGAGGAGAGTGGAATAGCTGGCTTGAAGCTCAACATTCAGAAAGCTAAGATCATGGCATATGGTCCCATTGCTTCATGGTAAATAGATGTGGAAACAATGGAAACAGTGACAGATTTTAGCTTTTTGGGCTCCAAAATCACTTCAGATGGTGACTGCAGCCATTTAACTAAAAGATGCTTGTTCCTTAGAAAAACTATGACAGATGTCAGACTGAGACAGTATATTAAGAAGCAGAGACATTACTTTGCCAACAAATGTCCATCTGGTCAAAGCTATGTTTTTTCCAGTAGTCATGTATGTTGTGAGAGTTGAAACATAAAGAAGGCTGATAGGTAAAGAATTGATGCTTTTGAACTGTGGTGTTAGAGAAGACTCTTGAGAGTCCCAGGACTGCAATGATATCAAACCAGTCAATCCTAAAGGAAATCAGTCTTGAGTATTCATTGGAAGGACTGATGCTGAAGCTGAATCTCCATACATTGGCCATCTGATGCAAAGAACTGACTCTTTAGAAAAGACTCTGATGCTGGGAAAGATTGAAGTTGGGAAGAGAAGGGGACGACAGAGGATGAGATGGTTGGATGGCTTCACCGACTTGATGGACATGAGACTGAGCAAGCTCCAGGATTTGGTGATGGACAGGGAAGCCTGGCATGCTGCAGTCCATGGGGTTGCAATGAGTCAGAGACAACTGAGGTACTGAACTGAACACAGATATATTTAAAATGGATAACCAGCATGGACCTATTGTATAGTACATGGAACTCTGCTTACTCTTATATGATAGCCTGGATGGGAGGGTAGTTTGGGAAAGAATGGAAACATGCATATGTATGGTTGAGTCCCTGCACTGTTCACCTGAAACTATCATGACATTGTTAATCGGTGTACCCCAATATAATATAAAAAGATCCAAAGAAAAATATAAAGTATTCATACCAACACATACTTTATGTTCAATAGCATAGTGCATTTTGATTTAGTAATCTGACTTCAAGGAGATCCAACTAGTCCATTCTGAAGGAGATCAGCCCTGGGATTTCTTTGGAAGGAATGATACTAAAGCTGAAATTCCAGTACTTTGGGCACCTCATGAGAAGAGTTGACTCATTGGAAAAGACTTTGATGCTGGGAGGGATTGGGGGCAGGAGGAGAAGGGGACGACCGAGGATGAGATGGCTGGATGGCATCGCTGACTCGATGGATGTGAATCTGAGTGAACTCCGGGGGTTGGTGATGGACAGGAGGGCCTGGCATACTACGATTCATGTGGTCACAAAGAGTTGGACATGACTGAGCGACTGAACTGAACTGAATCTGAAGTCTTATTTAAGACAGAATTACATTTGTTTCTATTTATACATTTAGTGTATAACCCATTCATTATTATTAGATGAGAAGAGGCAAATTTTATAAACTCTAAATTGATACTTAAGCCATTCCACTCCACACCTATTATAATGGTCAAACTCCAGAACACCAACATACCAAATGCTGGCTAGAATGTAGACCAATAGGGAATCTCATTCATTGCTGGTAGGATTCCAAAATGGTACAGCCACTTAGGAAGGTACTTTGGCAGGTGCTTACAAAGCTATGCATATTTTTGCCATAAATATGACCCAGCAATTGTGCCTTTGATATTTACCCAAAGGAGATGAAAGTTTATATCCACAGAAAAGCTTGTGTATCACTGTCTATAGCAGCTTTATTCATAATTGCCAAAACTTGGAAGCCAGCCAAGATGTCCTCCAGCAACTGAATGGATTCATAAACTGTAGAACAGAGAGACAATGGAATGTTATTCAGCACTAAAAATAAATGAGCAATCAAGCCATGGATGGACCCTGAAGGCATTTTGTTTTTCCTAAGTGAAATAAGTCAGAGAAAGACAAATTCTCAGTTATGTATGGAATCTTTAAAAAAAAAAAAAAGGAGAAGGGGGGTCAAACTCAGAGAAATAGATAGTAGAAGAATGATTACCAGGGACCTGAATGGAGGAAATGGAGAGATGTTGATCCAAGGGCACAAACTGAATAAGATGAATAAGTTCTGGGGATCTAGTGTTTAGCATGGGGACTAGAGTTATTAATAGTGTATTATATACTTGCTGTTGTGTTAGTCACTAAGATATGTCTGACTCATTTGCAAATTCCATGGACTGCAGCTCCTCTGTCCCTGGGATTTCCCAGGCAAGAATACTGGAGTGGGTGGCCATTCCCTTTTCCAGGGGATCTTCCACATCCATGGATCAAACCTGTGTCTTCTGCATTGGCAGGCAGATTCTTTACCACTGGGCCACCAGGGAAGCCCCATTATATACTTGGAAGTTGCTAAAAGAGTAGATCCTAAGTATTCTCACCATAAATGCAAAATGTGATTATCTGAGGAGATAAATGTGTTAAGTAACCTTATTGTGTAACAATTATAGTGAAAGTCACTCAGTCATGTCCCCATGGACTTTGTGACCCCATGGACTGGAATTCTCTAGGCCAGAATACTTGAATGGGTAGCCTTTCCCTTCTCCAGGGGATCTTCCCAACCCAGGGACTGAACCGGGGTCTCCTGCATTGCAGGCGGAGTCTTTACCAGCTGAACTAACAGGGAAGCCATGTAATAATTTTGCTATGTAGCAAATCGTGTTGTACACATCCTTACACAATTTTTATGTCAATTATATCTCAATAAATATGGGAAAAAAAGTAAGCCGAGGTGAGATCACGGAGGCCGTTAGACTTCAGGACTCCGTGTGGAGGTAGTTAAAGCAGCTCAAGAAGAAGAGTGACAGGATGAGATTCCTATTTAGAGAGCTTTCTGGAAATACAGAATTAATATAATTTTGAGAGATTACATTAGATGCAGGGAGCTTATTTAGGAGGATACTATGGAAACACTGTGGAGAAATACTGGCTTCTTAGGACTAGGAAAGTATCCTTGAGAATGGAAAGAGGGAAAAGATACTTATGTTTAGATATTGGAATCGATATATTTTGGAAATTATTGATGTGTGAGATAAAAGAGAGGAAATAAATATAATGCCTATGTCAGTGTCTTGATCCCTATAAAATGGAGTACAGGATTGCCTGGTTTGGAGCACGGAGAGTTTGAGTTGCTATGGACCACTCAAGTAAGTTGATGGATGGACAGTTGGGTAGTCAGACTTACATTTTGGGTAGGAATTTTGATTTGGGAGTCACATAGATAACAGCTTAAGACTTAAGAAATGGATAAAACAGCCAGTGAGAGAAGAGGACCCCAGACAGAAAGAACCCATAGCTGTTGTTCAGTTGCTGTCATGTCGGACTCTCTGCGACACCATGGACTGCAGCGTGCCATGCTTCCCACTGTCCTCCACTATCTTCCAGAGTTTGCTCAGATCCATGTCCACTGAGTCAGTCATACTCTAACAATCTCATCCTCTGACGCCCCCTTCTCCTTTTGCCTTCAGTCTTTCCCAGCACTGGGGTCTTGCCCAATGAGTCGACTCTTTGCATCAGGTGGCCAAAGTATTGGAGCTTTAATATCAATCCTTCCAATGAATATTCAAGGGTTAATTTCCTTTAAGATTGACTAGTTTGATCTCCTGGCTGTCCAACGGACTTTTAAGAGTCTTCTCCAACACCACAATTCAAAATCATCAATTCTTTGCCAGTCTTCTTTATGGTCCATCTCTCACACCCGTACATGACTACTAGAAAAACCATAGCTTTGACTATATGGACCTTTATGGGTAAGGCAATGTCTTTGCTTTTTAATGCACTGTCTTGGTTTGCCATAGCTTTCCTTCCAAGGAGCAAGTATCTTTTAATTTCATGGCTGCAGTCACTATCCACAGTGACTTTGGACAGAACAGGCAATGTGTGATGAATTGACAGAGGAAGCAGTGGCTATAGTGAATACTGAGTAGTAGTAACCAGAAATTCAAGGAAAAGAAAAGCAGGATGATGCAGGATTCTATAAGGCAAGATAAACTATACTTTAAGAAGGATGGAGTGGAGATAAGTATTGAGAGGTTAAATAAAATATGATCTGCAAGATATGCATTACATTTGGCATCTTATTTGTTAAATTCTACCACCAATAAAAACAATAGGTGATTATAATAATGGTAAATTATCATTATTGTTTTATTATCAATACCATTATGTTACTATTATGTTCCAACTAGAGATATCACTTTATTTTTAGCTAAGTTTTATAATTTCTATTTTATAAACATTTTTGTCCATTTACCCTCTTGAAGACAAAAATGTTTATAAAATAGAAATTATAAAACTTAGCTAAAAATAAAGTGATATCTCTAGTTGGTCCACTTATCCTCTTGAAGCGGAGAAGGCAATGGCACCCCACTCCAGTACTCTTGCCTGGAAAATCCCATGAATGGAGGAGCCTGGAAGGCTGCAGTCCATGGGGTCGCTGAGGGTCGGACATGACTGAGCGACTTCACTTTCACTTTTCACTTTCATGCACTGGAGAAGGAAATGGCAACCCACTCCAGTGTTCTTGCCTGGAGAATCCCAAGGACGGGGGAGCCTGGTGAGCTGCCATCTATGGGGTCGCACAGAGTCGGACACGACTGAAGTGACTTAGCAGCAGCATCCTCTTGAAGTAGAACCAACTCCTTATAACTGAACTAAAGCTGATAATCATACATCAAAATCTAAATAATAATATTCAGTTAATTACCTGATAATAATCTGAAGATGCCTCTTGTGACACTTAAATTTTAAAATATCAAATAGCTCTTGTTCTACAATTTATATTTAATTAATTGATGTTCTTAGGATTGTTGTTTATATATTGGTTTATTTTAAAATACTTCAGAATAAACAGTGTGCTGTGTCTAAATTACTTTAATCAAAACCTGGTTTTTAGAGTGTTAAATTCCTAATTAAGAGTGATTTTTAGAGTCTTAGATTCCTAGTTAAGAGTGAATGCTCTGAAGGTGGCCCTATAACACTATAAACTGTTATCAGGAATATATTAATTAGCACCATAGATGCTAGAAATATATCAAGATGTATTGTTAGCTGTAAAACTCTATGAAATATAAAAACCTTATTTTTAAACTAAGGGAAAAAATAAGCTATTAACTTTTTAAAATACAAAGTGAAAGTGAAGTTACTTGGTTGTGTCTGACTCTTTGCAATCCCATGGACTCCTCTGTCCCTGGAATTCTCTAGCCATTCCCTTCTCCAGATCTTCCCAACTCAAGGATCGAACCTGGGTCTCCTGCATCGCAGGCAGATTCTTTACCCTCTGAGCCACAAGGGAAGTCCTCTAATATTACAAAAGTTGATATTAAAAAACACATCTAGAAATAAATAAATTTTCTGTGTAAACAAAATGTACAGATATTTTTAGAGGTAATTGACAATATTCTTTAGAGGGATGAATTTAAAAAATCAACTTCAGATTATGACTTTGTTGAATTCAGTGGTGCTATAATTCAAATAATAAATGATAAATTACATGCCCAGAAACATACATTAGAGTGTATAAACTTTTTCCAATTTGAATGCAGCACTGTTTATATCTTGGAGCATGCACTATACTGTTTTTAATCTTAAAGATCAGTAGGGATGTCTAATAAAGTTTGGAGTTAAGCAACCACATTCCTCATTTCCTCTCTTTCCCTGATCCTAACTCTCACTCTAAGGAATCCAACGATGTTTCACTTTTATTGATAAGCAACTGAATCATTCCCAGCTGGTAAAAGAAAATAAGAAGACCTAACCCTTAACTTCTCTCTATGACATCCAGCAAAATTTCATGTTTTACCCTATAGATTTCTGGAGAAAGCTATTAAACACTCAGGGTTTTATGATCCTTATTGTCAAAGTTATTCTACATCTAATGCAGGTGCTTAACTTACAAAAAATCATTAGAGTTACTTTCTCTTTTTCCACCTCCAGTCAACATGGTATACTGAGGAAGATGGTGTATACTTAGTAGCTACTATCTAGTTGCTCCCCTGCTTATTAGTCAATGGACGGTGGTCATTGCTCATAGTTCTGGAAACTCCAAATAAGAAGGCAGGGATGGGGAAGCTGGGGTAGAGGTAATCCATCTGTGGAGCTAAAGAAGGCGGCCAGGCAGAGGGCAGGTAGCAAAAATCATAAACAGCAGTCTGTGTGGGATTACCAGCTAGGTCTAGAAGTTTTCTGGCAAAGAGGAAAGAGGCAACTAGCAAGCTAGCAAGAAGTAGCATACTATAGTCTAACATAAATGACTACACTGTGGATTTTTTTAGAAAGATAAACTTTTAACCATTCATGCTAAGTCTGCTAAGTCACTTCAGTCGTGTCCGACTCTGTGCGACCCCATAGACGGCAGCCCACCAGGCTCCCCCGTCCCTGGGATTCTCCAGGCAAGAATACTGGAGTGGGTTGTCATTTCCTTCTCCAATGCATGAAAGTGAAAAGTGAAAGTGAAGTCGCTCAGTCGTGTCCGACTCTTAGCGACCCCATGGACTGCAGCCTACCAGGCTCCTCTGCCCACGGGATTTTCCAGGCAAGAATACTGGAGTGGGTTGCCATTGCCTTCTCTGTTTAACCATTCATAGATCCAGGCAAATGTTGCCTTTGAAGGTTGTTAACAAGGAGGACCATATGCACTTATTGGAATGGTGTCAGTGCTCAAAACCTTTTGGGAGTTTCTTTGGAAAAGTCTTCAGAGCCTTTGGCATGCCCATCTAGCTTTCCTTAATCGAAGCAAATTTCTACCCATTAATGGAATAATTACCAAAGTTTCCCATAAATTACCTGAGAATCATCTAAAATACCTTGATGAATAGGAATTTCTCAGGTTAGTGATAGTCACTCAGTCACATCCAACTCATTGCAACACCTTAGACTGTAGCCTACTAGGCTCCCCTGTCAATGGAATTCTCCAGGCAAGAATACTGCAATGGGTTGCCATTCCCTTCTCCAGGGGATCTTCCTTAACCAAGGGATCAAAGACAGGTCTCCTGCATTGCAGGCAGATTCTTTACCATCTGAGCCAGCAGGGAAGATGAATAGGAATTTCTCAGGTTAGGGCACAGTGGTTTGCATTTCATAGGCTTAACAAGTTCTTAATAAACTACTATATTTAAAAAAGATGATTTGGTAAACAGAGAAGCTGTGGGGACAAATCAATGACTGCAAAGTTTTAAAAAAATGGACTAAAGGTATATATGGCTATGAAGCAAAAAGATGAATTTTCTTATCTTACATTAGACTTTTCCAGAAAAAAAAGTTTCCAAATGCTTTGAGCAACACTGAAATGGTAACATTTAGGTCATAGTCCTTTGAAAACTTTGAAAGCCCTTGAAAATATGTAAAATGTGATATGTCTATTTAAAAGAGAGTGCTATTTAAAAACAGTCACACTTTGCAGTAAAATTACTTTAAACTCTTTTAAGCCTTTGTTGTACATCATTATTATAATATAAAAAATATCATGTTTTTCTCCCAGGAGATTTTGATGTATTCCCTCGTGAAGGGCATAGGGCTTGTTTTGTTGAGTATTACTGTTTTACTTAAAAGAGCAAGAATTATTTTTTTCCAAATTTATAATAGTTTAATTTGAATGTACTTTATTGAACAGGCTATACTTACCCTTCAAGGTTCTGACACTTCCCTGAAGAAAGTAATTTTTTTTCCTGATTGGAAACACTGTCATACAGAGAATGTAGGAGGGAAACTGGAAAGTAAACACTAATTTATATATACATTTTTTTTTTTCTCCAGGCAAGTGTTGTCAGGAAACTTAAAATACACATCAAGAACAACATTCCTGCCCAACTCCTTGGAGGTGCTGTTTAGTTAGAATTTTTCACATCTAATGTGATCAAATACACAAGATGATTATTTAATTTTCTTTTATTAAAGACTTTATTTATTAAAGAGAATGGTAGAAACTACCTCTTCTAACTGAATTAAAAGTCTTATCAGTTAAGTGCCAACAGGTAGTGTTCATTTACTCTTTATGTGTAAAGATAGTGGTATAAACTTAAGAGAACAAAATTTACTTTTGCAGCAATGTTATCCCAGGTGCTTGCAAAAGCTTGAATGTCCAAGTTCAGCTCAGGTTCCATTTTGGTACAGGCAACAATATGATGTTAATGATATCAGGTGTGGAGACAGTCACTACTCTTCTGGGAGCTGGAGTCCTGATTGGCAAGTCTGAAAATTAGTTTCTGAGTTCCACATATCTGCATTCTCTTCTTTCTGTTTACCACAACAGTTCTGCTGTGCTAAGGAGACTTTGTTAATATCTAATTTAAGAAGAGCTTGTAAATGGCGTTCATAGGATGGGCAAGATAAATTGAAATCTTCATGGGAGAGCACCCATATCTCAGGAAAAAAAAAATGCCTAAGAATTCAAGCTTGCGCCCTTGAATGACTGGGTGTCAGCACTTGGGGAAAACTCACAGCATGAGCACGCTGACTACGGAATCACATGTAGCTCATCAAGACATGGCTAGCATTTGGGGCATATTACTAAGGATTCTAGGTTGTCAGTTTAGTCTCTGGCATTCTAATTGTTTATATGGATTGATTTTCCATTTTTTAAAAGACATAGTTCATAGTACTATGTTCCTTGCAGCAGTTTCTGGTTAAGGCAGTAATTTCTCATGTATTATTTTCTGTCCTAGTGAGCTTAATAATTAGATGATATGACAGAAAGCATCTAATTAATGAATGAAGTTCTTTTATAGCTGTTTTAATAAAGCAGAGAGCCTCTCCCCTATGCCACCCCTCAAAAAGAGAAATAAAAACCACAGATGAAGGTGTTACTATGTCCACAAAGCTTTAGTTGTATGTCTGTTTCTAAATAATGACAGTGGCTAGCATCACGGATTTGGCTTGCACTTCATAGGGAAAAGGCCAGAAATATGGAATGAATATGAACTACCTAGTTTCTAGCTATTTGGCAGGTTCCCTAACTCCTGAGTAGCAAAGTTCTTACTTTCTCAAATGGGGCAGTGGGAATACGGAAATCATCACCTCATGAGTTCTATAGGATAAGGCTGAATAGATACTGAGCAAAGACACTTTGCATTCCACCCTGTTTCTGATCATCTAAATGGGAAATCTTGAAGGGAGTTGAGGAGGAAGAATGACTGCTTCTGCTTCGGATGGTAAGAGGTCCAAGCTTCATCCCCAAGTGATAACACATAACCGTATGTACTGAGACGATTATGTCTCTAATGATTTTCCTCTGTGAAATTGTGTGAGGCTCCCTAAAGACTTCATGTCTCAGTTATTTCTTGAGAACAAGAAAAGATTAAAATTTATTTGAGGCTTAAAGTGAGACTCTGAGGCTGTATGATTTTCCCACTTAAGTATTAAAGATGATGCATTTCTGACCCATTGTCACAGTTTTCACTGTTACAATATATAAGTGGCTTCTCTATGTATCATCAGTCACCTAAACAGACCACAATTCTGGATGAGCAGAAAAGGCCTTTTCTCCTCCTATAGGACCAATGGAGCACGGCCTTCCCCTACTGTGATGCCTGACTTGTTTGACATGGAATTACTGTTCCCTATGTAAATGGGGGATAATAACATTGTAGAAATGTTGAACAAACCACCAGAGGATAAGCAGCTGCATTATTTGGGCCTTAGTCCAGAACTCTCCTCCTTGGAAAAAATTATTCCCATAAAGTTATTGTCAACAAGTCCATTGAGATCTCAGTACTGTTTCTTCTTGGCTGTTCCAAAGTATTATAATCCTGGAAACTGGGAAGTTAACCATTTAAAAATATGTTGTGAAAACACCCAAAGACAGAAGACTGAATGTGTAACGTGACACATATTTACATGTTATATGTATTCAAAATATACAAAAACTCAAATTCACCAATAAGGAAACAAGGAAAAGATCCCACCAAAGAATATGGAAAGATACCAAATAGGTATATGAAAAAAATACTCAATATGATTTGTATTTGCAAGGAGAGATAAGAAAGCCTTCCTCACAGATCAGTGCAAAGAAATAGAGGAAAACAATATAATGGGGAAGACTAGAGATCTCTTCAAGAAAATTAGAGATACCAAGGGCATAGTTAATGCAAAGATGGGCTCAATAAAGGGCAGAAATAGTATGGACCTAACAGAAGCAGAAGATACTAAGAAGAGATAGCAAGAATACACAGAAAAACTGCACAAAAAAGATCTTCACAACCCAGATAATTACGAAGGTGTGATCACTCACCTAGAGCCAGACATCCTGGAATATGAAGTCAAGTGGGCCTTAGGAAGCATCACTACGAACAAAGCTAGTGGAGCTAATGGAACTTCAGTTGAGCTATTTCAAATCCTAAAAGATGGTGCTGTGAAAGTGCTGTGCTCAATATGCCAGCAAATTTGGAAAACTCAGCAGTGGCNTATACTGTATGATACTGGATTCCAGCAGGAAGCCTGCCCATAGCCGTGGGGCAAATGTATACTGTATGATACTGGATTCCAGCAGGAAGCCTGCCCATAGCCGTGGGGCAAATGTATACTGTATGATACTGGATTCCAGCAGGAAGCCTGCCCATAGCCGTGGGGCAAATGTATACTGTATGATACTGGATTCCAGCAGGAAGCCTGCCCATAGCCGTGGGGCAAATGTATACTGTATGATACTGGATTCCAGCAGGAAGCCTGCCCATAGCCGTGGGGCAAATGTATACTGTATGATACTGGATTCCAGCAGGAAGCCTGCCCATAGCCGTGGGGCAAATGTATACTGTATGATACTGGATTCCAGCAGGAAGCCTGCCCATAGCCGTGGGGCAAATGTATACTGTATGATACTGGATTCCAGCAGGAAGCCTGCCCATAGCCGTGGGGCAAATGTATACTGTATGATACTGGATTCCAGCAGGAAGCCTGCCCATAGCCGTGGGGCAAATGTATACTGTATGATACTGGATTCCAGCAGGAAGCCTGCCCATAGCCGTGGGGCAAATGTATACTGTATGATACTGGATTCCAGCAGGAAGCCTGCCCATAGCCGTGGGGCAAATGTATACTGTATGATACTGGATTCCAGCAGGAAGCCTGCCCATAGCCGTGGGGCAAATGTATACTGTATGATACTGGATTCCAGCAGGAAGCCTGCCCATAGCCGTGGGGCAAATGTATACTGTATGATACTGGATTCCAGCAGGAAGCCTGCCCATAGCCGTGGGGCAAATGTATACTGTATGATACTGGATTCCAGCAGGAAGCCTGCCCATAGCCGTGGGGCAAATGTATACTGTATGATACTGGATTCCAGCAGGAAGCCTGCCCATAGCCGTGGGGCAAATGTATACTGTATGATACTGGATTCCAGCAGGAAGCCTGCCCATAGCCGTGGGGCAAATGTATACTGTATGATACTGGATTCCAGCAGGAAGCCTGCCCATAGCCGTGGGGCAAATGTATACTGTATGATACTGGATTCCAGCAGGAAGCCTGCCCATAGCCGTGGGGCAAATGTATACTGTATGATACTGGATTCCAGCAGGAAGCCTGCCCATAGCCGTGGGGCAAATGTATACTGTATGATACTGGATTCCAGCAGGAAGCCTGCCCATAGCCGTGGGGCAAATGTATACTGTATGATACTGGATTCCAGCAGGAAGCCTGCCCATAGCCGTGGGGCAAATGTATACTGTATGATACTGTAGTGATGGCTACATGGCATTATCCATTTGTCAAAACTCATAGATCTTTTTAGCACAAAAGTGTACCTTGGTGTAAAAATTTTGTTTTAAATAAAAATGGCTACATGGCATTATCCATTTGTCAAAACTCATAGATCTTTTTAGCACAAAAGTGTACCTTGGTGTAAAAATTTTGTTTTAAATAAAAATGGCTTAGGAAATCAGATTACAGGATGGAATGCAGGCTGTGATTTAAAAAATCTGATTAGATATAATATATGGCATAACCCCACTGAATGGGGTTGGAGAAAAGATGCTATCATGAGTAACTTCGGAAATCAGTGAAGACTGTAAGACTTCATCTTCTGTTATCTGTATAGACTGTACATAAGTACTGTTGTCTGCTTGATAAAGTTGTTACTCAGAGAGGTTACTGTGCTGCTGTGGTCACTCAGTCATGCCTGACTCTTTGTGACCCCATGGACTGTAGCCTACCAGGCTCCTCTGTTCATGGAATTTTGCAGGCAAGAATGAAGTGGGTTGTCATTTCCTACTCCAGGGGTTCTTCCCAGCCTAGGGATTGAAACTGCATCAGCTGTGTCTCCTGAATCGCTGGTGGATTCTTCACCCGCTGAGCCATCAGGGAACACATTCCAAAAGGATATGGGTTAACAAATAAGAAACAAATAAAAAATAATCCATTCCCAAATATTAAAATGTCTCCCTTATATCTGCTTGTTCATTTTGTTTCCTGTTTTTCTTCCATATGTGCTTACAGTCTTCTAAAAGAGTAGTGAGTGAGTGAAGTCGCTCAGTCATGTCCGACTCTTTGCGATCCCATGGACTGTAGCCCACCAAGCTTCTGAGTCCATGGGATTCTCCAGGCAAGAATACTGGAGTGGGTTGCCATTTCCTTCTCCAGGGGATCTGCCCAACCCAGGGAGCGAACCCAGGTCTCCCGCATTGCAGGCAGAAGCTTTAACCTCTGAGCCACCAGGGACAGAGTAGATTACCTATTTATTAAGTTAACTGTCTATTGTTTCTCCCTATTTAAATATGAGCTCTACAGAGTTGCTGCTGCTGCTGCTAAGTTGCTTCAGTCATGCCCGACTCTTTGTGACCCCATAGACGGTAGCCCACCAGGCTCCCCCACTAGGAAACAGCAACTCACTCCAGTATTCTTGCCTGGAGAATCCTGTAGACATAGGAGCCTGGCAGGCTACAGTCCGTGGGGTCACAAGAGTCGGAGACAACTTGGCGACCAAACCACTACCACCACAGATTTAGGCATCTTGGGCCTAGATCATAGCTGGGGCTCAGTAAATTCTTTTGAATCATTTTGAATTGAACATGCTTTGTTAGATATCAATGTAATGGCCACTGGAGCTACTGCAGCAAAAAGTAGCTAATGTGGAGACTCCAGGACTAGCTCACCTTGAAGTGAATCCCATTTCCAACACTTACTTGCTCTATGGCCCTGGGAAAGTCGCAGAAAATTCAGCCAGGAAAACCGCCATGACATATGGTTACAAAGCAAGTTCAAATATCACAAAATATTAAATAATCCTCCTACCTATTTGCTTAAATTTCATTTTCTTCTGGGAGTAAGACTAATTTTTTTTTCTCTACCAGTAATTTTAGTGCTATTAAATTTAACATTGAAGCACAGAGGGAAAAAACATTCTACCACAAATGTAAGACATGTATCTCTACAGATTTTGAAAAAATATATTTTATTTACAATAAAAATTATATAGCCTGGAGTCTTTGAGGGTCTAAGAAATAATGTTCGATTTGACTTTACTTACATCAGAGTTCAGTCACAACAGTATTTATGCAAGAGCAGTGTAATGAGTAGATCAGTCAGCAAGGTTATTTGTTGAGTAAAATTCCAAAATAAAGTTTTTGATTTCCTGATTTACCATACAGAGAGGACACCAATAGCATTGTGGAAATAATGGGTTGCTCTCAAAATTGGGCCACTGTGATAGTGATTATCATAGATCAGAATGGGGGAAATCAAATATCTAATTCTAATAAGTACAGCTTTATTAGAAAATCATTGCTTTCCTACTAACCACTAAATTCTGAAGATTGAATGCCAAAGATTTTATCTAATAAACTTATTCCTCTTAAAGTAATTTTTAAAAATGTGTCTGATAAGGGAATTGCAACTATTTCAGAACAGTAAAGCTTGTTTTAAGTATTTTCTAAACATGCGAGACATTTAAGTATATTAACAGTAGCTAAATTTCTTTAAATTCAAAAAAAGGAAATGGTGGTTCTCAATGATAAGATAAATACAACCAAATGATATGAAGAAGAAATAAACCTATGAAAAAAAAGGCTTAATGATAAATTCTCTTTAATGAAGCCTGATAAGAATTTTAGTAAAATTAACCCATAATTAATCTGTTCTATTTCCTTGCAAAGTTGCTGGCTGTCATTCACAGTAGCAAAATGGTCTTGATATCATTACACCACTATCTGTTTTACTTCTAACTTTCAAAGACCCTTGCTTTCTTTGAGTAGCCAACCATGACAGTAGCTTAGCATGAGGTAATCCCAATGGTCATTTAATGTAGATAATAATCCTGAACGATCTGGGCTTCTATTAGGATGACCCACGAAGACATCAACTCCTGAAGGTCTGTCAACTAACGATATCCTATAAAGGAGCCACAATACAATCCAAATTCCTCAGATACCTCCTGGGCAGCTGGTACAGCTATTCCCCAGACACTAAGACAGAAACGGGAAGTACCAAGTATGAAAATGAGCAACACACCCCATCTATCCTTAGACTGTCCATAAGTCTTGTAAATGAAACAGGCATCTAAAAATAATAATGGTACAATGTGATATGCAACAATATGCAGAATTGTGTATAGTTTTACAGAGAGAAGGCTGTTTAACAAGTCAGGGAGGCATGAAATCTTCAAAGAGAATCTTAAATATGTTTTAAATTGATGAATAAGAGTTTTGTAACCAACAGCCCAACAAAAGGCATTTAGAGAAAAAGTAGCATTGACAAGAAATTGAAGAGGTGGGTATTCAGGGAACTGGCAATGTTTCAGTATTTCTAGAGTGTAAGACTAGAGACAAGGCCAATACTCAAGATTCATTTTTTTTTGGCACACTAAAAAAAATTACCTGGTTGGAAATTAGTCACTGAAGGTATGTGAACCTGAAGGGGGGCAGAGAGGATTATGATCAGATCATCATTTCTGGCAGCAGTTGGGATGATATACCCTAGGGAAGTGAGGCTGAAAGAAGATGAGCTGGAGTCTGCTGCAATGCTGTGGTGTCAGATGACAAGTGTTTGAAGTAAAGTAATAAAAGTGGGGATGTAGAAAAAGCAGAAAATTTGAAATAAATTTAAGAAATTAAACTGGCAGGACTCGGTGACTAATTGGCTGTTGGAGTGGATTACAAAGGAGAAAAATTCTAGAAAAACTCTTGGGAACTCTGCGTACTGTGTTAATAAGGAATTACTTTCTCCTGCTAGTAACAGATACCAGAAATAACTGTGGTTAAAGTAAGTAACAATTTATTTCTCTCCGCCTTGGGCCAAGTGTGAAGAAAGCACTCTCGGCCTAGACGATAGCTGTGCCGTGCTCACAGAGACCCAGGCTCCTTCGACCTGCCACTCCACTGTCTGTTTTGCTTCTTCTTCACAATTTGCATTGTCCAACATGGATGCTGGAGCTCAAGGACAATGTCCATATATTAAGCAAGGAGCAGAAAGTGAAAGAGCCAAAATGAGCACAGCACAGCTTTTCCTCTCCCTTTTAAGAGGCCTATATATCACTCACCTAACAATTTCCACATTTATCTCTTTGGCCAGAACTTAGTACATGGCCACACCTAGCTTCAAGGATGGCTGGGAAGTGTACTTTGAACTCTTTGTCACTCTGACTGTATTTAGTGTTCAGTGACCAAACAAGGTGTTAGAAGGACAATTACTTTCTTTACAAATACCTTGTAACCAATAAGAAAAATTATAGTCAAAGAATATCAGGTGTGGGATACACCTGGGTAGAGGAAGTGTTAATGCATTTACTTTTGGATATACTGAACATGGCACACTGTTGGTATTAAGGAATAGATGATTAATATTGGTCAGGTGTACAAATATCCAATGGAAAATCAATTCGATTTAAAAGGAAAAGTAGATAGCTATGGAGAAGGCAATGGCAACCCACTCCAGTACTCTTGCCTGGAGAATCCCAGGGATGGCGGAGCCTGGTGGGCTGCTGTCTGTGGGGTCGTACAGAGTTGGACAGGACTGAAGCGACTTAGCAGCAGCAGCAGAGATAGCTATAATGACTTGAGAGTCATCTGACAGTATGAAAATATGGAAGATAAGCCAAGTATTCCTAACCTCATCAATAGTACTGAAGTCAAAGACAGAAATAAATTGCAATAATGGAACTGGGTAAAAAAGCCACATTCTGGTATATTTCTATACCTCCCTAGAGCAGTGTGTTTTTTTTTTTTTTTTAGTTGAATTTGAGGTATCATAAGGAATATATAGAATATTCTCAAATACAAACCAGGCTGAGGTCAGTAATGTCTTCTGCTCTTATAAAGGTATCATCACCATGTGCTTGGTTGAAATAGGATGCCCCTGCCCCCCTTTTTAGATTGTGGTATTCCTCAAGATTAATAAGATTGTCTTTGTACCCTTTAAAAAATGTTGATTTGTATTTTTAAAGCACCTATTACCAAGCTCATGGACTGAAGAAAAGGAAAATCAAAAAAGGATCTATGTTACTTGACAAACGTGACTCAACTTTTACCCTTATATCTGTCAGTATAGAAATGAAAATTAGTAGCCTGGTTCTTTGATATCTATTCTCTTGTCAGAAACTTTTCCAAAATCTATGGCATGTAACAACAAAGCAGACTTAAATCCCTCTCAGATGTTGGAATTTCTGATTAAAAAAAAAAAAAAAAACAACAACCCTACTATTTCAAAGAGCCAAAGCACTCTTTTTTTCCAAGTTGCGTATTGAAGATACATGAATATATATCGTATATTTACATTTAATGAAAGAACAAGCCTATAATTATAGAGACGATTTTCCAGTGGCAACTATAAGATAAGAAATTATAAACAGGTTTAACTGAGTGTGTTCCTTAATGGAACATTAAGCTTTATATTATTTGAAAATTTTACAATAAAAATGCTTTGCATGTTAATTTTTTTGATAAGCTGCTTCAATAGACTAAATACAGTTTTGTTCTTCTTATAATGTCCTAATTTTCAATTACATTGCTTATTTTCTATAAATAAGTCTGATATAACAAATCCAAAAATCAGTACTTGGGTGCAATCTCAGAAACAACAGACTGATCTCAGTTTGTATTCAAGGCAAACCATTCAGGATCACAGTAATCCAAGTCTATGCCCCAACTACTAATGCTGAAGAAGCTGAAGTTGAATGGTTCTATGAAGATCTACAAGAACTTCTAGAACTAAATCTGCCCCAAAATGTCCTTTTCAACATAGGGGATTGGAATGCTAAAGTAGGAAGTCAAGAGACACCTGGAGTAACAGACAAGTTTGGCCTTGGAGTACAAAATGAAGCAGGGCAAAGGCTAACAGTTGTGCCAAGAGAACACACTGGTCATAACAAATGCCATCTTCCTACAATACAAGAGACGACTCTACACATGGAGATCACCAGATGGTCAATACCAAAATCAAATTGATTATGTTCTTTGTAGCTGAAAATGGAGAATCTCTGTACAGTAGCAAAAACAAGACCTGGAGCTGACTGAAGCTCAGAGCATGAACCCTTTATTACAAAATTCAGGCTTAAATATAAGAAAGTAGGAAAAAATACCAGACCATCCAGGTATGACCTATGTCAAATCCCTTATGATTTTATACTGGAGGTGATAAATAGATTCAAGGGATTAGATCTGGAAGACAGAGTGCCTGAAACATTACGGACGGAGCTTCATAACACTGTACAGGAGGAAAGGACCAAAAGCATCCCTAAAAAAAGAAATACATGAAGGCAGAGTGCTTATCTGAAGACGCCTTACAAATATCAGGGAAAATAAAAGACGTGAAAGGCATAGGAGAAATGGAAAGATATACCAATTTGAATGCAGGTCAGTTCAGTTCAGTTGCTCAATCGTGTCCACCTCTTCATGATCCCAAGGACCACAGCATGAAGGCCTCCCTGTCTATCATCAACTCCCAGAAGTTGCTCAAACCCATCTCCATTGAGTTGGTGATGCCATCCACCATCTCATCCTCTGTCATCCTCTTCTCCTCCTGTCCTCAATCTTTCCCAGCATCAGGGTCTTTTCAAATGAGTCAGGTCTTTGCATCAGGTAGGCAATGTATTGGAGTTTCAGCTTCAACATCAGTCCCTCCAGGGAGCACCCAGGACTGATCTCCTTTAGGATGGACTGGTTGGATCTCCTTGCAGTCCAAGGGACTCTCAAGAGTCTTCTTTAACACCACAGGTCAAAAGCATCAATTCTTCGGCACTCAGCTTTCTTTATAATCCAACTCTCATATCCATACATGACTAATGGAAAAACCATAGCCTGATTGGATGGATCTTTGTTGGCAAAGTAATATCTCTGCTTTTTAATATGTTGTCAAGGTTGGTCATAACTTTTCTTCCAAGGAGTAAGCATCTTTTAATTTCATGGCTGCTATCACCATCTGTGGTGATCTTGGAACCCCCCCAAAATAAAGTCGGCCACTGTTTCCATTGTTTCTCCATGTATTTGCCATGAAGTGATGGGACCGGATGCCATGATCTTAGTTTTCTGAATGTTGGGCTTTAAGCCAACTTTTTCACTCCCCTTTTTCACTTTCATCAAGAGGCCCTTTACTTCTTCTTCACTTTCTGCCATAAGGGTGGTATCATCTGCATATCTGAGGTTACTGATATTTCTCCTGGCAATCTTGATACCAGCTTGTGCTTCTTCCAGCCCAGCGTTTCTCATAATGTACTCTGCATATAAGTTAAATAAGCAGGGTGACAATATACAGCTTTGACGTACTCCTTTTCCTATTTGGAACCAGTCTGTTGTTCCATGTCCAGTTCTAACTGTTGCTTCCTGACCTGCATACAGGTTTCTCAAGAGGAGGTCAGGTGGTCTGGTATTCCCATCTCTTTCAGAATTTTCCACAGTTTATGGAGATCCACACAGTCAAAGTTTTTGGCATCATCAATAAAGCAAAAATAGATGTTTTTCTGGAACTCTTGCTTTTTTGATGATCCAGTGGATGTTGGCAGTTTGATCTCTGGTTCCTCTGCTTTTATATCTGGCAGTTCATGTATTGCTGAAGCCTGGCTTGGAGAATTTTCAGCATTACTTTACTAATGTGTGAAATGAGTGCAATTGTGTGGTAGTTTGAGCATTCTTTGGCATTGCCTTTCTTTGGGATTGGAATGAAAACTGACCTTTTCCAGTCCTGTGGCCACTGCTGAGTTTTCCAAATTTGCTGGCATATTGAGTGCAGCACTTTCACAGCATCATCTTACAGGATTTGAAATAGCTCAACTGGAATTCCACCATCTCTACTAGCTTTGGTCATAATGATACTTCCTAAGGCCCAGTTGACTTCACATTCCAGGATGTGTGGCTCTAGGTGAGTGATCACACCATCATGACTATCTGGGTCATGAAGATCTTTTTTGTATAGTTCTTCTGTGTATTCTTGCCACGTCTTTTTTTTTTTTTCCTTTCAAATAGTTCATTTTTTTATTTTTTTACTTTACAATACTGTATTGGTTTTGCCATATATTGGCATGAATCCACTATAAGTACATGAGTTCCCAAACATGAACCCCTCCCTCCCCATATCATCTCTCTGGGTCATCCCAGTGCACCAGCCCCAAGCATCCTGTATCCTGTATCGAACCTAGACTAGCGATTCATGTCTTACATGATAGTATACATGTTTCAATGCCATTTTCCCAAATCATCGCCCCCTCTCCCTCTCCCACAGAGTCCAAAAGTCTGTTCTTTACATCTGTGTCTCTTTTGCTGTCTCACATGCAGGGTTATCATTACCATCTTTCTAAATTCCATATATATGTGTTGCTGCATTGGTGTTTTTCTTTCTGGCTGGCTTCACTCTGTATAATAGGCTCCAGTTTCATCCACCTCATTAGAACTGATTCAAATGTATTCTTTTTAATGGCTGAGTAATACTCCATTGTGTATATGTACCACAGTTTTCTTATCCATTCATCTGCTGATGGACATCTAGGTTGCTTCCATGTCCTGGCTATTATAAACAGTGCTGCGATGAACATTGGGGTACAAGTGTCTCTTTCAATTCTGGTTTCCTTGGTGTGTATGCCCAGCAGTGGGACTGCTGGGTCATAAGGCAGTTCTACTTGCAGTTTTTTAAGGAATCTCCACACTGTTCTCCATAGTGGCTGTACTAGTTTGCATTCTCACTAACAGTGTAAAAGGGTTCCCTTTTCTCCACACCCTCTCCAGCATTTATTGCTTGTAGACTTTTGGATTGCAGCCATTCTGACTGGTGTGAAATGGTACCTCACTGTGGTCTTGATTTGCATTTCTCTGATAATGAGTGATGTTGAGCATCTTTTCATGTGTTTGTTAGCCATCTGTATGNTTTAATTAGATCCCATTTGTTTATTTTTGCTTTTATTTCCAGTATTCTGGGATGTGGATCATAGAGGATCCTGCTGTGATTTATGTCAGAGAGTGTTTTGCCTATGTTCTCCTCTATGAGTTTTATAGTTTCTGGTCTTATATTTAGATCTTTAATCCATTTGGAGTTTATTTTTGTGAATGGTGTTAGAAAGAGTTCTAGCTTCATTCTTTTACAAGTGGTTGGCCAGTTTTCCCACCACCACTTGTTAAAGAGATTGTCTTTAATCCATTGTATATTCTTGCCTCCTTTGTCGAAGATAAGGTGTCCATAGGTGTGTGGATTTATCTCTGGGCTTTCTATTTTTTTCCATTGATCTATATTTCTGTCTTTGTGCTAGCACCATACTGTCTTGATGACTATTTGCCACCTCTTCTCTTATATTTTGCTTCTGTTAGGTGCATACCATTTCTGTCCCTTATTGAGCCCACCTCTTCATGAAATATTTCCTTGGTATCTCTAATTTTCTTGAAGAGATCTCTCGTCTTTCCCATTCTACTGTTTTCCTCTGTTTCTTTGCATTGATCACTGAGGAAGGCTTTCTTATCTCTCCTTGCTGTTCTTTGGAACTCTGCATTCAAATGGGTATATCTTTGCTTTTCTCCTTTGCTTTTCGCTTCTCTTTTTTTCACAGCTATTTGTAAGGCCTCCTCAGACAACCATTTTGCTTTTTTTGTTTCTTTTTCTTGGGGATGTTTTTGCTCCCTGCCTCCTGCACAATGTCAGGAACCTCCATCCCTAGTTTATCAGGCACTCTGTATATCAGATCTAGTCCCTTAAAACTATTTCTCACTTCCAGTGTATAATCATAAGGGATATGATTTAGGTCATACCTGAATGGTGTAGTGGTTTTCCCTACTTTCTTCAATTTAAGTCTGAATTTGGCAATAAGGAGTTCATGATCTGAGCCACAGTCAGCTCCTGGTCTTGTTTCTGCTGACTGTATAGAGCTTCTCCATCTTTGGCTGCAAAGAATATAATCAATCTGATTTCGGTGTTGACCATCTGGTGATGTCCATGTGTAGAGTCTTCTCTTGTGTTGTTGGAAGAGGGTGTTTGCTATGACTAGTGCCTTCTCTTGGCAAAACTCTCTTAGTGTTTGCCCTGCTTCATTCCGCATTCCAAGGCCAAACTGCCTGTTACTCCCGGTGTTTCTTGACTTCCTACTTTTGCATTCCAGTCCCCTATAATGAAAAGGACATCTTTTGGGGGTGTTAGTTCTAGAAGGCTTGTAGGTCTTCATAGAACCGTTCAACTTCAGCTTCTTCAGAATTACTGGTCGAGGCATAGACTTGGATTACCATAATATTGAATGGTTTGACTTGAAAACGAACAGAGATCATTCTGTCGTATTTTAGATTGCATCTAAGTACTGCATTTCAGGACTCTTGTTGACAATGATGCCGTTCCAAAGAATAGCACAGAGAGATAAGAAAGCCATCTTATGTGAACAATGCAATGAAACAGAAGAAAACAATAAAATGGGAAAGACTAGAGATTTCCTCAAGGAAATTCAAGATACCCAGGGAACATATCATACAAAGATGGGCACTATAAATGACAGAAATGGCAAGGACCTTAGGAGCAGAAGAGATAAAGAAGACTTGGCAAGAATACATAGAACAACTGTACAAAAAAGTCTTAATGACACAGATAACCATGATAATGATGTCACTCACTTAGAATCAGACATCTTGGAGTGTGAAGTCAAGTGGGTCTTGGGAAGCATTACTATGATCAAAGCTAGTGGAGGTGATGGAATTCTAGTTCATGTATTTTAAATCCTAAAAGATGCTGCTGCTAAAGTGTTTTTCTCAATATGGCAGCAAATTTAGAAAACTTGGGCTTCCCTGGAGGCTCAGATGGTAAAAAATCCTCGAGACCTGGGTTTGATCCCTGGGTTGGGAAGGTGCCCTGGAGGAGGGCATGGTAACCCACTCCAGTTTACTTGAGTGGAGAATCCCCAAGGACAGAGGAGCCTGGTGGGCTGGAGTCCATGGGCTCTGCAAAGAGCTGGACACAACTGAGCAACTAAACACAGTGCGCACACACAGCAGTGGCACAGAAGCGCGCACATACAGCAGTGGCACAGAACTGGAAAGGTAAGTTATCGTTCCAATCCCAAAGAAAAGCAATGCCACAGAATGGTCAGACTATCTTACAATTGCACTCACTTCACATTCTCAGGGCTTCCCTTGTGGCTCAGCTGGTAAAGAATCCACCTGCAACGCCGGAGACCTGGGCTCGACCCCTGGGTTGGGAAGATCCCCTGGAGAAGGGAAAAGACTATCCACTCCAGTATTCTGGCCTAGAGAATTCCATGGACTGTATAGTCTATGCAGTCGCAAAGAGTCGGACACGACTGAAGGACTTTCACTTCACTTCATTTCACATGCTCAAGGTAATGCTCAAAATCCTTCAGCTAGGGTTCAACAGTACATGAACTGAGAACTTCAAATGTGCAAGCTGGAACTAGAAAAGCCAGAGGAACCAGAGATCAAATTTCTAAAACCCATTGGGTCATACGGCTTCCCTGGTGGCTCAGAGGTCAAAGCGCCTGCCTCCAATGCGGGAGACCCGGGTTCGATCCCTGAGTCGGGAAGATCCCCTGGAGAAGGAAATGGTAACCTACTCCGGTATTCTTGCCTGGAAAATCCCATGGACAGAGAAGCCTGGTAGGCTACAGTCCATGGGGTTGCAAAGAGTTGGACACGACTGAGTGACTTCACTTTCACTTTGGGTCATACAGAAAGCAAGAGAATTCCAGAAAAACATCTATGTCTTCTTCATTGATTATGCTAATGACTATGCTGTGTGGATCACAATAAAGTGTGGAAAATTCTGAAAGAGATGGGAATACCAGACCACCTTATCTGCCTCCTGAGAAACCTGTGTGCAGGTCAAGAAGCTACAGTTAGCACTGGACGTGGAACAACAGACTGGTTCAAAATTGAGAAAGGAATACGTCAAGGGTGTATATTGTCACCCTGCTTATGTAACTTATATGCAGAGAACATCATGAGAAACGCTGGGCTGGAGGAAGCACCAGGTGGGATCAGTACTGCCAGGAGAGTTATCAGATATGTAGATGATATCACTCTAATGGCAGAAACTGAAGAGGAACTAAAGAATCTCTTGATGAGAGTGAAAGAAAAGAGTAAAATAGCTGGTTTAAAATACAACATTAAAGAAACAATATGAAGATCATGGCATCCAGTTCCATCACTTCATGCAAATAAATGAGGAAAAGTGGAAATAGTGACAGGTTGTATTTTCTTGGTTCTCAAAAATCACTGTAGACAGAAACTGCAGCCATACAATTAAAAGACACTTGCTCCTTGGAAGAAAACCTATGACAAACTTAGTGTATTAAAAAGCAGAGACATCACTTTGTCAACAAGGATCCATATAGTCAAAGCTATGGTTTTTCTAGTAGTCATGTACGGATGTGAGATTTGGACCAAACAAAGCTGAGTTCCAAAGAATTGATGATTTGGGCTGTGGTGCTAGAGAAGACTCTTGAGAGTCCCTCGGACAGCAAGGAGATATCCAACCACTCAATCCTAAAGGAAACCAACCCTGAATATTCATTGGAAGGACTGATGCTGAAGCTCCAATACTTTGGCCGCCCGATATGAAGAGCTGACTCCCTGGAAAACACCCTAATGCTGGGAAAGATTGAAGGCAGGGGAAGAAGGGCATTACAGAGGATGAGATGGTTGGATGGCATCACCAACTCAATGGACATGAGTTTGAGCATACTCTGGGAAATAGTGAAGGACAAGGAAACCTGGCCTGCAGCAGTTTATGGGGTTGTAAAGAGTCAGAGATGACTTAGCAACGGAACAACATTGAGAGCAGTAAGTTTCAGATATGAAAGGTCAAATTTTGCTTAGGTTGGCTCTTAGACTTAAATAATTTAGTCTTTTAAAGTTGTTTTGGTTTATCTGAATAAGCTAAATAACTGAAGAATCCAAATTCCATCAAAAGGGTTATTAAACATTAAAAATGCAAGAAATTCATTTTAAAATATTATTTTTCCCTGGTAATGATTCCTCTTTATGCTAGGATTAAAATTTATAGAGCTGAGTTATTGACAGTATAACTAGTGTTAAGTTTCAAATATATTGAACTAGTCTCTGTGAACGAGTTAATAAAAAGGATATGTGTTTATATGTGTGTAAATTCCATAACTTGGGAATTCAAACTATAAAGATATTTTTCCAGTTGTACAAGATAAATGCATTCCTTTGCTTACTTTCTATTCTGTTTACTATTGACTTTAATAATATTGAATAATCTGGTTAACCTTTAAAACATTAGTGTCGTTCTCTCATACTGGTAACTGGGTTTTACCAATCTTTTTAATAATATAATCTCTTTGGTAACATCATACTCCAAGTTTCAATACTGCAGTATTTAAGGAATTAAATAGAATCCCTTTTTAAAACCCCACATAGAATTTGTCGTGGTAGAGTGCTTTAATTGCTGTATAATTTCCCTCCTAAGTAGATTCTTTCTAATCCTCAGTACCACATTCTAAATCCTTAGGACTGTGCATTTTGGAAAGGGATACTCTATTATTTATTAAATGGCTTAAGGAGCTTTTCCTCAAATAGATGGTGAAACTAGATAAAATAGAAAAGGTCAAGAGAAAAATATTTTATTATACTCATCAGTTATGAGCCCATGTGTTTACCCTTTACATAATTTTGGCTGAAAAAATTCATATTCTGAAATACATAGTTAACTTCATGTAATTCAATGAAAATAACCTTAAAAGATAATAAAATAAGTCTTCATGCCCAGTACCATTTTAAACCTCAATTGAATAGCATTCTTAGTTTAATTTTGTTGATAAATTCTGTGCTACCCTTTGGTTTCAAACCTTCTGACTAAAATTCAGTTTAGTTCAGCCACTCAGTTGTGTCCGATTCTCTGTGACCCCATGAACTGCAGCACGCTAGGCCTCCCTGTCCATCACCAACTCCCAGAGTTTACCCAAACTCATGTCCATTGAGTCAGTGATACCATCAAATCATCTCATCCTCTGTCGTCCCCTTCTCCTCTTGTCCTCAATCTTTCCCAGCATCAGGGTCTTTTCAAATGAGCCAGCTCTTTGCATGAGGTGGCCAAAGTATTGGAGTTTCAGTTTTAACATCAGTCCTTCCAATGAATACCCAGGACTGATCTCCTTTAGGATGGACTGGTTGGATCTCTATCTATCAGCTATTTTATTGCTTTATTGTCATACTAATAAAGAATAAAGATTAAGCATAGTACTCTTGCTTGGAAAATCCCATGGACAGGGGAGCCTGGTGGGCTGAAGTCCATGGGGTCACTAAGAGTCGGACATGACTGAGCAACTTCACTTTCACTTTTCACTTTCATGCACTGGAGAGGGAAATGGCAACCCACTCCAGTGTTCTTGCCTGGAGAATCCCGACAGGGGAGCCTGGTGGGCTGCCGTCTATGGGGTCGCACAGAGTCAGACACGACTGAAGTGACTTAGCAGCAGCAGCAGCAACTTTTATTAACTAATCAAGGACTTAGTGTCATCATGCTATATTTTTATGTAGTCAGTCTCATGTGTTGTTGAAGGGAAAATGTAAAGTTTCACTACACTTACAAATGCCTATGTTAAAAAAAAATTCTTGGATTAATCTGTTTCTTTTAGTTTTGTCCCATTGCCTGAAAATTAGAGATAAGAAACATTTCAATAAAATACCTTGGGACTTCCCTCGTGACCCAGTGGTTAAGAATCTGCCTGCCAATGGAGTGGACATGGGTTCAATTCCTGGTCCAGGAAGATTTTACATGCTGTGGAGCAACTAAGCCCATGCACCACATCTACTGAAGCCCGCACACTCTAGAGCCCATGCTCTGCAATTAAGAGAAGCCACTGCAGCAAGAAGCCAGCACACTGCGACAAAGAGCAGCCCCAGCCCACTGCAACTAGAGGAAGCCAGCATGCAGCAATGAAGACCCCATGCAGCCAAAGAGAAAATAAATTGTTTAAATTAAGATGGTAATGATGACCCTGTATGCGAGGCAGCAAAAGAGACACAGATGTATAGAATGGACTTTTGGACTCTGAGGGAGAGGGAGAGGGTGGATGATCTGGGAGAATGGTATTGAAACATGTATACTATCATGCAAGAAACGAATCGCCAGTTTATGTTCGATGCAGGATATAGGATGCTTGGGGCTGGTGCATGGGGATGACCCAGAGAGATGTTATAGGGAGGGAGGTGGGAGGGGGTTCATGTTTGGGAACTCATGTACACCCGTGGTGGATTCATGTCACTGTATGGCAAAACCAATACAGTATTGTAAAGTAAAATAAAGTAAAAAATACAAATTAAAAAAAAAGGAGGCCACCAGCCATTCTTCTAAAAAAATAAAAAAAAATTAAGTTCCTTTATCACTGAGTTTTAGTACACTGGCATATATAACTGCAAATGAAATAATAGCATATAGTTTAAATACCTACGGTTATAGAATAATTACATACTTAAATTGAAGGGAAAATATTCACCTGCTGAGCTTTATCTTAATGGCTTTTCCTTTGGTTTAGTAGAGTGGAGTATTAATGGTATTTGGTGATCTATTTCTGCATCTTAATAGATGATGATCTATTAAGATTCATCATCCTTCAGAGAGTCTTAACCTGTATTTCTCATATTTCAAGCTTGTTCAGCAGTTATAGGAAATGGAACAAACAGCAAAGCATTTAATTTTGAATGTCCAGAATCCTACTTTGTCATACAAAACAGACTCAAGGAAAAAATTAGTTGGTCACATATAATAACACACTGCAAAGAGGCAAAATCCACATGTATAAATGGAAGACTTTTTACACAACAGATAGCTCCTGGAAGGACGAATTTGCTACAAGAGAAAGCCACACAAGAATAGCTGTCAGCTGAGTATAGCACTTGAATTTCATTGCAGCCTTTTCTTGATACTCAATCTGTACTATAATTGAAAGTGAGAACTATCAGGGTTGAGAATTTTCCTCCTGACAGAAGCCTTTTTTTGACATCCCTGCTCATTCTCTCTGAACTCTACACTTAGGCTTCTGTTGCTGCAATCCTCACAAACAGCTCTCAGCCAGCTCTTCTTTAACTGGGCCTCAAATACAATGCTTTAAAATATTTTGAGCAAAAAATAGCATCATGTTTTGTTTTTATCTTCATTTAGAATATAATCGTGGAGTCATTTAGGTAAATAGTTTCAGGAATTCTTTTTAACATATTTTCAGAGACTCCCATTTCTTTTGAATCAATTACTCCTCCAATTACACAGCATCCTCATTAAAAGATCATCACAAGGGAAAACAATTTGATCCTATTAGAATGCACAGATTCAAAATAGGAAACTCTGTGTTGAATAAATAAAAGATTATGTGTCAGGCTATTTTTCATGCATAAGGAATACACATTTTCAGCATTTTACAAATGAAACCACAGATCTGAGAAGATGAAATCAGTTTCTTTTCTGAGTTGAGTCTTTTAGTAATCAAGCAGCTTTCATATTATTAAATGCATGCCTGAAGAAAAACACCAACACCTTGAAAGAATTCTACATGTTGGGCATACAATGAGACTGTGTATTTTCTGAGAATCAATTGAAAGAGAGAATACAAGACTTCATTATATTAAAATATTTCCAGCCTTTCTCTCAAGGCAGAGAAAGGG
>SJYQ01000195.1:475840-495407 GCA_006410935.1 Redunca redunca | reverse complement strand
ATAATAAAAAATGTTATTTCATATGAACAAAAAAGTATAAGACATAAATTGTACCAATTATCACAGTAAACATATTAAGGCTATATGAAACATGGACTCGTATACTTATTAAAGCAAAATTTAGAGGCTAGATTAATGTCATCTTAATGTTAGATTAAGCTGTTTTCAAATCATGGTTTTTAAAAAAAAGGAATCAGGAAAATCTTCTCATCAGTCCTTGAAATTATTTTTGTCTTACTAGTTGCTTATAGAGTCATTCCCTTTCTAGACAAAGGCGTTATTTTAGGTGCCTGGAGCTATAGGCTTAACTAATCATCTGTAATTGTTTCCTGTTAATACTGAACACCAAGAACTGACACCAAAAGAAAATAAAAGCGTTAATGTGTTCAAAGAGCCANCTGAACACCAAGAACTGACACCAAAAGAAAATAAAAGCGTTAATGTGTTCAAAAGCCACAATTTAGCTACAGTTTGCAAATGTGTGGAGCACTTCAAGAGGATTTAATACTTTTGTGGAGCAAAGTTGTGCCATTAGTATTTAATTTGCAGAAGGTGAAATTCCAGGGTTGCCTCATTGGTTCATTATAGACTTACATATGTTACAGACTTTGACCCATTTTAAAGACATTTGATTATTATTCAGAACTTTGCTTTTTAAGGCATAATTTATTGGTAAAAATATGGATTAGGTAAAATGTTACCTCTCTAACATTCCTATTGCCTTTTTAAATGTTCAAACCTAGACATAACACTACATCCATTTATGGTTTCCCCTTACCTTCCCCAGTGTGTCAATTCAAAACCAAAATGTTCTTCTTATAAAACTTTTATTGGTGATTCTTATAGACAGAAAGTCCCTTACACCTAGCTAAGAGTTTAGAAATGGACCAATCTGAATTTCACTCCAAGATTAAGCATTCAGTTAGTTGTAAAGTCTTAGATGTTATTTAGTGGGGTTTCCCAAGTGGTGCTAGTGGTAAAGAACCCACCTGCCAATGCAGGAGTCATAAGAGACACAGGTTCGATCCCTAGGTCAGGCAAACCCCCTGGAGGAGGGCATTGTAACGCTGCAGTATTCTTGACTGGGAAATCCCATGGACGAGAACCCTGTCAGGCTATAGTCCATGGGGTCACCGAGAGTCGGACACAACTGCAGAGTAGCACACACGACCCTCTAAGTGCCTGTAAAATGGAAATATTAACTATCTTATAGAATAATAAGTATGTATATCTTATACATCTTACATAGCTTGATACAAAAAAGCTAACTTTTCAAAAAATAGTAGCTATTTTTTATTATTGCTCAAATTAAAAATATGTATGCCTTCAAGTACATATACAGATAATTTTATGTATCAGTTTATCAGTAAAATGTAAGCTTTATAAAGGTAGAGATTATATTATTTTTTTCCCTCATATTCATGACTTCAACATTAGATGCATGGTATATACACGATCAACTGTTTGTAACAAATGAATGAGTATTTAGACCTAATGAAGTGATATGTGATGGAAGCTGAACAGGTAACAAGAGCAATTTCTGCCTCTGCAGTGAGCACATTCCTTAAATGAACAACTTAGTCTTTTCTTTAGTTTTCCTACTTATATAGAGATCTGTGCCCCAGAAAGTTCTTATGATTCAGTTCAATTACTGAATGAGCAAGCTTTTCTTCAGTGTTGGAAGGTATAGAATGAACTTTAAATAGCAGCATTACCCTGGGACAGTCAAAGCCCTGTGACTACCTCTGTCTGTAAAATGACAGATCTGAACTAAATCACTGGGACTAAAACAGTTTCTTAGAAGAAATGTTCTCAAAAATAATCTCTTATGGAACTATGCTAGATAAAACTGATAAAACCAGAACCAGTGCATGAAATGGGTCCGTGTTTCTATATGTGTATGGGAGTGTGCCTTTGTGCCCCCAGAAGAGGTAGAAAATACAGTCTATTAAGCATCCTTTAAGTCACACTTTCTACTTCCTACCCCCACCCACCTTGAACATACACGCAAACCTATTAGACGCTAAGACAACTCCAGGAAAATGCCAGCTTCTACTCCTGCCTTATTGTTCCATAATACTGTGGTTCTGAAGTCCAGAAGACCCTGCATTCTTATCTTCACCCATCACTTTTTGAAACTGAGACAAATAAATGAAAAGACTAGGGTTGCGGAGTCCCCCTCTGCTTCAGGGCCTTGTGGCAGAGGAGAACCAGGAAACACTGAAACAGGACAATGGACGGGAGACTGGAACTGGGCTCACTGGCCTGTCTAACAGGTCTGTGCTCCTAACTGGCTCAAGCTCAGACTGAATCGGACTGTTTATATCTATTCCATGTTATCACTTTTACAACTTCATCTTAGGTAACCAATCAATAGATTTAGAACAGACATCTTTTAAACTCATGGTGTGACTGAATTGACCAGATGTTTGGCTGAATTGACTGAGCTGTTTCTAGTATAATGTGGACGCAGCCTGAGAGTCAGTGAAAGGTGACAGAACTTTGACTTTTCCTTGTCCAGAAATAGAAAAGGCAAAAGGAGGAGGCGGCAGGGAAAATGCAAGAGAAGGATAGGTAGATGAAGGATCAGCAAGGGAGCAGTCAGCAGCCTACACAGGAGTCCCGGATACAATACTTGATTTCAAGGGAACCTCTCTCTAGTCTAACCTTTCTCTATTTTAAAACTTATTTTAAAATGAAGAATTGTTGAACAGGGATTATATGAGACAGATAGAAAGAGAGGCTAATTTAAGACTAAAACATGAAAACTACAGCAATTAATATACTGTTCATCACTAAGAATAAGATAATCTTCCTTGTCACTATGTAGAATTAATTTTGATCCTCTGATATTTCATGTATATATCAGTACTAACTTTTAACATAAAGCAAAAAGAAAGCCAAATTGTTGGGAAACGTGCTAATATCACACACACATGCATATATACACACATGTGTAAACGTGTAGTCTATTGCAAAGCCGAGGAAACTTTCTTCATGGCAGTCTTTCAGCATGCTATCTGACCAATATAGTTCATGCATCAGTGGAGTCCTGGTAACTCTGGAAGGAGTTGTTTCTACTTGGTTTTAAATTCCACTTTGTTTCACTGTAAGTGAACAAAACCACCTTATTTGTTTTTCTAAAAAGGCTGACTTTTTTTTAGCACAGTGAAAAAAAAAATGTAGATTCAAGCATGGGGATTTTCTTGAAGAAAAACTGATGAATATTCATGCATAGACTGAAGAATATAAAATATGAAATGTCAACTTTCCTAAAAGTCATGGGATAATTTTTGTGGAAGGATATTATATTACTTAAAAAACCTCCAGAAAAACCACAGAAGTGAGTGATATATTTAATGCCACTGATAAATTGTGATTCTTCTAGATAAACATAAGGAGGGAACTGGTATACTACTTTGAATTATTATCAGTTATGGTATATTTATAAAGTGATAGTGATAGTAAGAAAGAAAGTAAAAAAAAAAAAAAACCACTAAAACATATTCTGAAATATCCTTCTCCACTTTGTTTTCCCCCATAGCACTTATAACCCTTGTACCTTATTATTTCTAAGATCATTTAGACTTTTTTGTTTCATTTTCTCTCTTCTAACTATAAAATAGGTCTCCTATTATAATATTAATAAAAATTTATTGTTTTGCTCACTGCTGTAGCCCTGAAAATCTTTTTAAGAGCTGGCACTAATAGGTGATAAATATTGGTGGAATGAATGAACTGGTATGTGGCAATACGTGCCAAGAGATACAGAGTCAGTTTACTTGAGTATAAAGAGAAAATCTTTTTGAAATCACAGCAAAAAGATGAAGCTAACCATGATAGGGAACAAAAATTCATCTGGATTCAAATCCAAAGGAACTTTCGATGCTGGAAGGCTATGGAGAGTTGCCATTGGAGAAAAATTGAGTTCAGAATGTGATAAAGATAAATAGTTTATATAAGGCTAACTCTTCTACAAATAATTATTATAAAATAATATATAAACCAAGTTGAAGGCACTTTAGAATGTCCAAAGGCAGGCAGCGGCATGGAATATTTCAACTTTTGAAAGAATAAATGGCCACTGCATCAGATCCATATTTATTTGCCTTTTCCCCAAAGGCACTTCCCACTTCATATGGCACAGGGGAAGAATAATTTAAGCAGAAACCTGCTATTTCATCAGGTTGAGTTGTCAGAGAACACATGAGCTATAAATTGAAGGGGGAAATCCTAAGAAGGAAGGCACCAGAGGCAATGAGTTTCCAACCCAGGATATACACTTTCCTCAAATCCTCGCTTGACCTTTGAATCACAAGGAAAACTCCAAAAAGTCTAGTGGAAAACAACAGCTGGAAAAGGTGAAAAACCTGAGTAGTTCTCTTAGCTCGTGAGTAGATATCCTAGCTCCTGTTATCTTGGTATTTGTGTGGCTGGCACTTGAGTCCTAAAATTAACAAGACGTAGAGTCAGTTAAGAACTCAGTGGCTATTTAGGTATTACAAATGGCACGTGCCAAGTTTTCCTAATAGAGAGTATCAGACTATTAAATGAATCAATTTTTTTGCTTCAAAAAACCAAATGGACGATATAGTTCAAGCCTGAATCCTAACAGTCACAGCTATGAAGACCAGGATCCATTCTTACTTAAGGTTACATCCCTTAAAGTCATTATACTTTAGTGCAGGGATCAGAGGTATAGAGAAACTGTAACATATGCTTGACTCTCTGTAATATTCTTTCATCCTTTTTATGCATTTAAAATGTTGAGATTTTCTTATTAACCTATATAAGGATCCCCAAGTAAGAAATTATTTTTATAACAACAGATGACACAACTTCAACTTCCTGTTTATCTTTTAGAAAAGTCATTTCCATTGTTTTCCACTTAACAGATGATGATATTTTTCCTTTCTTGAGCAATCAAATTATTCTTAAGAAATGTGTTGAGATTTCTGCCTATTGTACTTTTTCTTCTGCTAATAACCATTCCCCACAATGTTTCTCATGATCATGAAAATTATATAGAAGTTATGGAAAATTATATGGAAATAGCAGTTCACATACTGCTGAAGCCTAGCTTAAAGGATTTTGAACATAGCCTTACTAGCATGTCAAATGAGTACAACCAGACAGCAGTTTGAAACTTCTTTGGCAATATCCTTTTTTGGGGGATTGGAATGCAAACCGACCTTTTCCAGTCCCTGTGGTCACTGCTGAGTTTTCCAAATTTGCTCACATATTCAGTGCAGCACTTTAAGAGCATTATCTTTAAGGATTTTAAATAGATCAGCTGGAACTCCATCACCTCCGCTGGCTTTGTTCATAGTAATGCTTCCCAAAGCCCACTAGACTTCACACTTCAGGATGTCTGGCTCTAGCTTAGTGAGCACACCACCATGGTTATCCAGTTCATTAAGACATTTTAGAAAAGGCAGAGGAGCCAGAGATCAAATTGCCTTGGATCATAGAGAAAGCAAGGGAATTCCAGAAAAACACCTACTTCTGCTTCATTGACTATGCTAAAGCCTTTGACTGTGTGGATCACAACAAACTAGAAAATTCTTAAAGAGATGGGAATACCAGATCACCTTCCCTGTCTCCTGAGAAACCTGTATGCAGGTCAAGAAGCAAGAAATTAGAATTGAATGTAGAACAGTGGATTGGTTCAAAACTGGGAAAGGAATATGTCAAGACTATGTATTGTCACCCTGCTTATTTAACTTCCATGCAGAGTACATCATGCAAAATGCTGGACTGGACGAATCACAGGCTAGAATCAAGATTGTCAGGAGAAGTATCAAAAACCTCAGATATGCAGATGATACCACTCTAATAGCAGAAAGTGAAGAGAAACTAAAGATCCTCTTGAAGAGGACAAAAGAGGAGAGTGAAAAAGGTGCCTTAAAACTCAACATTAAAAAAACTAAGATCATGGCATCTGGTCTCAACACTTCATGGCAAATAGATGGGGGGAGGGAGTGGCAACAATGACAGATTTCATTTTCTTGGGCTCCAGGATCACTATGGATGGTGACTGCACCCATGAAATTAGAAGAGGCTTGCTTCTTGGAAGAAAAGCTATGATCAAACCTAAATAGCATATTAAAAAACAGACATCAGTTTCCAACAAAAGTCTATATAGTCAAAGCTATGGTTTTCCTGGTATCATGTATGGATGTGAGAGTTGGACCATAAAGAAGGTTGAGCACCCAAGAATTGATGCTTTTGAACTGTGGTGCTGGAGAAGACTCTTGAGAGTCCCTTGGGCTGCAAGGAGATCAAACTAGTCAATCTTAAAGGAAATCAACCCTGAATATTCACTGGAAGGACAGATGCTAAACTTGAAGCTCCAATACTTTGGCCACTTGATGGGAAGAATCAGTTCATTGGAAAAAACCCTGATGCTGGTAGATTGAAGGCAAAAGGAGAAGGGGACAGCAGAAAATGAGAAGGCCAGATAGTATCACTGACTCAGTGGACAGGAATCTGAGCAAACTCTAGGAGATAGTGAAAGACAGGGAAGCCTGGTGTGCTGCAGTTCATGGGGTCACAAAGAGTTGGACACAACTTAGTGACTGAACAACAAAGTATATTACAGTAAGTACCTTGTTAAAATTACTAACATTTTATCAATATGAGGTATGAACTATTACTGAGTTATTAATAATCTCAGTTCAACCTGGTAAAAATATTATATGCTCCTTTTTATTATAGATACTTCCAACCCTGCTCTGTTCATGAGGTTCTTCCCAATGACTAAATTCACCTATGATTACTGGACATCTTATATCCATTGAATTTATACATTTGGGAATTTTAAAAAGATGAGTAGTGTGTTTCTATACAAATGATCAGTACAGTAGAGCTGCACCGTCCCTGTCATGACTTTAACCTGGTGACTGCCCTGTTCATATCACTTGGGTGGTTTCTCATCTTGAAATCCTAATTACTCGGAGGAGTACTCATCTTCTTTCTCTTCCACTTCAACACCATTATAATTGGTCTAAATTCTCATTTATTTATTTAGTTTTTGGCCAGTGGGGCTCTGGAGACAGCATTTCTAGTTGGGTGTGGTCTTTCTGTATCACTCTCCTGTTTTTAATCACTGTTATTTCTTTATCATTTTCTGTGTTTAATTTTTCTTAATGGTTAATAATTCTGGTATTGTTAGTGATAGTAGACCATCTAGTTTATCTTTGGATACAATTTTTCATTTATTATTTCTGGATCAATATATCTGAGATGCAATATTTTTTTCTTTGATTCAAAATTGTATTCTTTACTTTGGACAGTCTAAACTATCATTCTTAGAATTTTTTAAAAAATAGTCATTTGTGTTACTACTGCAGCTATGCCCACTGGTCAGAAAATTTTTTCTCTAAGAGCCAAATGTTAAATGTTTATGTCTTTGGGTCCCAAGAAGCAAAACTAAACAACTGTTATTGCCAAAAAGCTAATAGTCCTTTTACATTTTATATTTTGATTCTTCATTTATAGGCCATACAAAAGTAGGTACAGGCCACAGAAAAGTAGGTATAGGCCACACAAAAGAAGGTAGAATAATAGGTTTAGTCCATGGGCTATATTTTCCAACCCTTCCTCTTTAGTACACCTTTATCAGGTGATGGGATGACTTTCATTAGAATCTTTTAATTTCTGTGGCCTTCATTTCTGTTAGTCCCACTTGATATTTTCTTATGAAATTAAACATATACCAACTTTGTGATTCAGGAATTCTCTCCTAGGTATTTATTCCAATAAAGAAAGCAATTTATTCATGGAAGAGTTACATTAAAATGTTTACCTCCTTTATTTATAATAGTGCCAAACTGGAAACAATACAAATGTCCATCAGGATAAAAGACTTAAAAATATTCATTCAATAAAATACCACTCAGTAATAAAAATGAATGAACTACTGATGTATGCAACAACATAGATAAATAAAAACTATGTGTTGGGCAAAAGAAGCCAGACATATAAGAATGCTGTATTATCTATAAGGAGATCAAGAGGTGGAATGCCTTTAGCTTAACAAAAATTGATTATGACAGGGTAATCTATAGGGAGTAGGAATTGGGTAATAGGGGGCATAGGTAAATTTTATAGAGTTATAGAAATATTCTATTTCTTTATTAGAGTGTGGGCTACACAGGTATGCTGCTGCTGCTGCTAAGTCATTTCAGTCGTGTCCGACTCTGTGCAACCCCATAGACAGCAGCCCACCAGGTTCCCCCGTCCCTGGGATTCTCAGGGCAAGAACACTGGAGTAGGTTGCCATTTCGTTCTCCAATGCATGAAAGTAAAAAGTGAAAGTGAAGTCATTCAGTCATGTCCGACCCTCAGCGACTCCATGGACTGCAGCCTTCCAGGCTCCTCCGTCCATGGGATTTTCCAAGCAAGAGTACTGGAGTGGGGTGCCATTGCCTTCTCTGACACAGGTATAATCATATATAAAAATTCATTTAATTTTGTCTAAATCTATGGACATCAACATATGTAAAGTTTACTTCAATAAAACCACAAAAAGAGCATTTAAAAATATGAAAAGATACCCCTCATTAATATAAACAAATACAATATTTACCTCAATATATATATATTTGACAAAATATTACCATATCAAATTTAACAATACATGAAAGGGATGATAAATCCAAGTTGTGCTTTTTTCCAGGATTGCAAGTTTGGCTTACCATTTGAAAATCAAAAATTTAATTCACAAAATTAACAGGAAAAAGGAAAAATCTCATATTATAAATTTAATGGATACATAAACATGTTTAGCAACACATCATAAACTAAGAATAGTAGAGAGATTTCTCAATCTAAAAAAATGTTTCTAACAAAAAGCCAAAGCTAATATTAAACTTACTCAGGAAAGACTAAATAATTCACCCTCTCCCACACTAGGATCAAGGAAAAGGCAGTAATGGCTACTTCTGCAGCATCTATGCAATATTGTATTTGAAGTTTTAGCCACTGTTAGTAAGTCAAGAAAAAGAAAGTACATAAAAATCAGGAAGAAAAAAAATAAATCATAATAGTAAAATGGACATTTTTATATAGTTCTAAGATATTAATAAAAAAGTCAACTCTCTGAGAGTCCTACTCACAATAAATTAATCAAATTAACCCTTACCTCTGATACCACTCTCCTGACCCAAGGGATGGGCACTATGCTATACTCTTTGACCAATTTATACCATTTCAATACATACTCTCTGAGATTATAAAGGCAATACTGCTGTCAAGAACAGTGAAGGATGACTACCATAAAATATTGGCAAGAGAGGACAAGAGTGACACCAAAAGCCTCAGAAAATTACATTACATATCCTACGTGCAAAAAGACAATTGTTCAATCTTTCTGGTTAATTCATATTCTATAGGACATATTGGTTATGTGAAACACATCTGCTTGAATGATCAACACAATTGCATAGAAAATTCTATATTCTATTTGAATAATCTCTTACTTGCCAACAGTAAGTGAAATCATATATTTAATGCTCCTATGGAGGAGACACCTGCCTTTGGAAAAACAGTATCTTTAACTTATAAGCTGAATTATCACATGTTTCTCAGATTACAGGGTCAGCTTGTTGCTGATTGCCCTGGGAGCAACTCCATCAAATTAATTTATTTGCAATTTTAATTTCATACCAAAGGAATAAAACTGTGGGTTAGAACTTGCCTTTAACTTTTCATCATATGCCCCTTAATATTCTTCCTGTTTTATGTATAATTGGATTCCATTCATCCCTTTAATGTTTGTGGTGTGCACACTCCTATGTCTAAGTATTGAGCTACCTTGAAGTGCCTCATTTAGTAGAATTGAGCAAGAGACTAAAGCCTATGGCTATGAGACATGGTCAGGAGCTGGCAGCAAACAGATGACAGCATGAAGAAAATCTGGCCTCTAACCCAATTTTTCCACCTCAGAATTTATTATTGGAAAACAACTTGCCCCTCCTCTGGTTTATGAGAGACTGGCATGCAAGCCTGGAAGCTATCAGTTCAGTTCAGTTCAGTCGCTCAGTCGTGTATGGCCATGCATAATGGAAATCTTGCTTCCAGTCCTATTTCGGCACTCAGGATTTATGGATGGAGAAGACCAGATCTTCCTCCAGCATGTTAGAAGTAATGAGGCCTGATTCTGTAGAGAGCAACTGTGTGGCACGGGGGGCCAGCAGCCTCTGTTTCTGACCAACCACCTCCACACTTGACCAGGACTGCTCAACTTACCTCCTTAACTAGTATGCATTTGTATGGAGCTTCTAGAAGTCTAGTACCTTTTTGAGAGGGAAGCTTATAAATAATGGTTCTCAAAGCATAGACCCTGTACCAACTACATAAGCATTACCTGGGAAATTGTTGAGTTCAAATCTAGTTTATACTGATAATTTGCTTGATTTTAGTGTGTTATCTGGCAGTTCCCAACTGCATTTCATCACAGAAACTTTTTACATAAGCACCTCTTCAGGTATGTGTTCAATGAAATACTCTTGATAAATAAAACAGAGCTTTGGAGAATGCTATTTGAACTGGGATACAGTTCAAAATTATACCTAATGATATTTCCTTTCCTTTAGTCAAACAAAAGGCATACATTTGAAAACCACAAGAAGAAATAAGGCCATTACTTTTAAAAATACATTCATATTAAATGGATAAATTAATCATTTGAAGTAATTATTGGTGAAATCTAGTTTTTCCAAAAAAATTACCTTGTGGTTAAATAACTCTAAGTTTCTAAAATGTGCCAACATATGCTGATTTGTCCTCTATTTTCTCCATTTTGTAAAACACTTAGCAAATATGGCTATAATCAAGACAAATTAGATTTTTAATTAAAGAAGTAAAGATAGAATGTGCCAGTGTACTCAGTCATGTCCGGCTCTTTGCAATCCTATGGATTGTAGCCCACCAGGACTACAGGAGCAGACAGGCTCCTCTGTCCATGGGATTTCCCAGACAAGAATACTAGAGTGGGTCACCATTTCCTCCTCCAGGGGATTTTCTTTACCCAGGGATCGAACTCACATCTCCTGCACTGGCAGGTGGATTCCTTACCAATGCACTATCTGTGGATAGAACAGCTAACTGAAATCCCCAGCTAATCCAAAGCTTTATTTTAACCAGTAGATTCAACTAAGCAATAGATAATAAGCATATAGCTGGATCATATTCATGGATAAATCATTAAGAATCTAGAAAATGAGAAACAGATCTACCATTACTGTGTATGTTCCCATAGTTTCAATGCCTCTGAGACCCAATCTGCTGGAGTTTGTCAGTGTTCCAGGTTTTAAATTAGAAGATGTCTGCATACTTGCTCTAAATGGTATTCCAGGAAGCTCTCAAATTGATTTTAACTGCTATGTCACATAAAAGTCACTTAATTTGAGCTGAGAACTAAATGAGTTTCTATCCAAAATAAGTTCTGAAATTGTGTCTTTGTACTGTCACTGGTGGCCCATTTTCCATATGAAAATTCACAGTTCTACCTCCATGCAAGGCTGGCTTACCAGTTGAATAATTAGTACCAAATGGAGACGGTAATTCAAATGAGAAATGTTTTTAAATATTAATTATCTATCCAGGCAGAACAAAATGAAGACAACTGATCATCCCATTTCTTAAGTAGGAAAACTGGATATTAATAATAATCATAACATCTTGTTATTAATTGCTTAAATAGTAAAAATATCACACAAGACAGTTTAAATNAATCATAACATCTTGTTATTAATTGCTTAAATAGTAAAAATATCACACAAGACAGGTTAAATTATTAATTTATTTAGACTAAGCTCACTTTCCAGAAATATCTACTGATACATTTCTACATATGTTAAGTAATTTATTTAATAGCAAGAAAAAAGTCTAAATGATCATCAATAGGACCTTGTTTAAATAAAAATTAACACACATTTACAATGAAATCCCATGAATGCTCATGCTTGATTATAAATTTCAACTAAACCCATAAACTTGAAACTTCAGCTTTTTGACAGAGTACCTTCAAGGAATGGAAAGTTATGAACACAAGGGTTTCAGAGTGTTTCTCAGACATTTTCCACAAAGGCACAAAACATATAGACATTAAAAGAACTTTTAGGAGTACTGATTCCAGGATGCCTGGTGTTGTGCGATTCATGGGGTCGCAAGGAGTCGGACAAGACTGAGCAACTGAACTGAACTGATTTCAGTTAGGAGATACTGTTGTAGTGATAGTGGAATCTGCTTTAATTCGAAGAGCATTTGGTTGAAGAAGCCTTGCCTTCTGGTCTCAGTGTTGTCATAATTTTGCACAAGTCCTTGAATTTCTTCGAGTGACATTTTTCGCATTAGAAAAATCTTTCAGAACCTATTGCTATCAAAAGTTCTATAACCTCTTGTATCACTGCACTTAAATTATTTTCATTAGTATCTTTGGGAGAGCATGTCTTTAGCAAGCTGAGAAAGATTCACAAAGAATTCCTTCAGAATCAAATACTATACAGCAGTATGTTCTTACTCCCAAATCCTGATGGAGAGGTTCCATGTTTATTAGGGAGACTATACAGCACATAGTGGGTTATTCCCATGGACAGGCTCAATAACCAGTCTTAAGTAATCTTAAATATCAAGCCTAGCTAGACATATCAAGTTACAACAGGAAGGACAGGAGATGTGGTAAGAACAGAGATTTAGAAAGGACAGTTTTGTCCTAGAAAAGATTTTACACTGGCTGAAGCTACTTCTTTATTCTTTTTATATAATACTGTCTTTGTTTTGAAAATGTGATCATAAAACTGAGTCAAGTGTGATAGGTGATTGGTAAATATTAGATAAATAAATATTAACCCAATGAGAGGCAAAGCACCAAATATGTGAGCTAAAAAGTCACTTTAGGTTTTAGGGCACCAGTAGACATCATGTGGAACAAAGACAGCATGCCCATAGTGCCCTGTTTGATTCCTGATTCTGAATCACAAGAAATACTAAAAAGATTGCTGTTTTAATAGATGATCATGACGGCCAAGGACCAGCCCTGACTCTACCGAGTTCCTTTAAGGAAGTTGTCTGACCTCTCCAGACCTTTTGAAATGAAGAGGAAAATATTCGCCTACTTCATAGGTACATCAAGAGAATTGATGAATTCCCTTGTCTAATGTGTTTGAGAATATTAAAAGTTGTATAAATGTTAAACAGATATATGTGAAGGTTTTGTAAAATCAAGGTAAATATCTAAAAGGGAGCAAATGCAATGTTAAGGAGTAAGTTTGAACATGAGAGGTGGAATACTCAAGAGAAATTTCTTCTTTTAGAAAAAAATCTTCATTTCTATTGTTTTTTTTTTTCCTTTTCTAATTAGCTTCCCAGAGCTTAAATTTGAAAGGACTCTGCAGTGGATTCTATAATTTTAACTTTTGTCTCAAACATAAGAATGTTCGTGTAGAGTTGCGAAAGCTGGACCATGAAGAGGGCAGAGTGCCGAAGAATTGATGCCTTCAAATTGTGGTGCTGGAGAAGACTTTTGAGAGTCTCTTGGACAGCATCAAGATCAAAACAGTCAATCTTAAAGGAAATAAACCCTGAATACTCATTGGAAGAACTGATGCTGAAGCTGAAACTCCAGTACTTTGGTCACCTGATGCGAACAGCTGACTCATTGGAAAAGTCCCTGGTGATGATGCAATGGATATGAACTTGGGCAAACTCCAGGAGAAGGTGAGAGACAGGAGGTCTGGTGTGTAGTAGTCCATGAGGTCACAAAGAGTCGGACATGACTGGGTGACTGAACAGCAACACATTAAGAATGAAAACTCTAAAAAGAGTAAGTCACATTGCAGTACTTTTTCACATCAGCAAGAGGGAAGTAACTCTTCATAGATGTTGCAAAAAGAAACAGTCATATGCTGTGTGCAATCTTGATGAAAATTTATACAGATTAGCCTGAAAATTGATTTTTATATAAAACTACACTTAAGCTAGATAAACCAAAAGATATCCATAATGTCAATTAGGATATTTGGCTATAAGTAACATGATGGGGAAATAGTGGCAGACTTTATTTTTGGGGGGGCTCCAAAATCACCACAGATGGTGATTGCAGCCATGAAATTAAAAGATGCTTACTCCTTGGAAGGAAAGTTATGACCAACCCAGACAGCGTATTAAAAAGCAGAGACATTACTTTGCCAACAAAGGTCCATCTAGTCAAGGCTATGGTTTTTCCAGTAGTCATGTATGGATGTGAGAGTTGGACTATAAAGAAAGCTGAGCGCCAAAGAATTGATGCTTCTGAACTGTGGTGTTGGAGAAGACTCTTGAGAGTCCCTTGGACTGCAAGGAGATCCAACCAGTCCATCCTAAAGGAGATCAGTTCTGAGTGTTGGACTGATGTTGAAGCTGACACATTGGAAGGACTGATGCTGAAGCTGAAACTCCAGTACTTTGGCCACCTGATGCAAAGAACTGACTCTTTGAAAAGACCCTGATGCTGGGAAAGATTGAAGGCAGGAGAAGAAGGGGATGACAGAGAGTGAGATGGTTGGATGGCATCACTGACTCAATGGAGATGAGATTGAGTAAACTCTGGGAGTTGGTGATGGACAGGGAGGCATGGCGTGCTGTGGTCCATGGGGTCACAAAGAGTCAGACATGACTGATGAACTGAACTGAACATAAGAAAATTCCTGAGGTACACAGAAGGAGTAGAGTGGCAGTTCCAAAAAGCTTTACTCTTTCTACTGGGTTCTCACACAGTTTCTATACATTACTCTGTGATCCCTAAAGCCTGCTAGAGTGGTAGTCATCACATTCATCCCTTCCAAGCAGGAGGAAGGGACAGAGAAGGGCATACCCTCTCCTTTTAAGGGCACTTCCTAGAATTTTCACAAGAAGACTTTTGCTTGTTTTGGCCACAACTTAATCATATGGTTATATGATTGGGAAAAGTAGTGGCTATTCTGCATGGCCAGATTTCCATTCTAAATAGAGATGACTATTTCTAAGGAAGATTATTTAAGGATGACTGTTTTTATTCTATTTTCATATTGTTTTCTTTTTTTTAATTTTCAAGCTTTGGTAAATTTAAGAAAATTGAAATCTTATCAAGCATCTTTTCTGACCACAATGCTATGAGACTAGATACCAATTACAGAAAGAAAAAAAAACCCTGTAAAAAATACAAACACATGAAGGGTAAACAATACACTTCTGAATAATCAAGGGATCACTGAAAAAAATCAAAGAGGAAATTTAAAAATTACCTAGAAACAAATAACAAAAACATTACAACCCAAAACCTATGGAATGCAGCAAAAGCAGTTCTAAGAGGAAAATTTATGATAATAAAATCCTACCTCAAGAAACAAGAAACATCCCAAATAAACAACCTAAACTTATACCTAAAGAAATTAAAAAGAGAAGAACCAAAACCCCTCAAAGTTAGAAGGAAAGAAATAATAAAGATCAAAGCAGAAATAATTGAAAAAGAAATGAAGAAAACAATAGCAAAGACCAATGAAACTAAAAGCTAGTTCTTTGAGAAAATAAAAAAATAGATATATCATTAGTCAGAGTCATTAAGAAAAAAAGGGAGAAGACTCAAATTAATAAAATTAGAAATGAAAAAGTAGTTACAACTGACACTACAGAAATACAAAGGATCATAAGAGACCACGACAAGCAACTATATGCTAATAAAATGCACAACCTGGAAGGAATGGACAAAGTCTTAGAAAAGTAAAACCTTCCAAGACTGAATCAGGAAAAAACAGAAAATATGAACAGAACAATCACAAGCACTGAAATTGAAACTGTGTTCAAAAGTCTTCTAACAGGGACTTCCCTGGTGGTCCAGTGGATAAGATAAAGGTATCCTTTATCTTAAAGGACACTGCACCTTGCAATGCAGGGGACACAGGTTTGATCCCTGGTCAGGTAACCAAGATTGCATATGCTTCAGAGCAACCAAGCCCTCATGTGGCAACTACTGAGCTTGTGCATCACAACTGGAGACTCCGTGCTCTGCAATGAAAGCTCTCAAAATGTACATGCCACAGCTAAGATCCAATGCAGCCAAATAAATAAATATTTTAAAAAAGAAATCCTCCAACAAACAAAACAGGGCCAGATAGCCTCACAGGCAAATTCTAGCAAATGTTTAGAGAAGAGTTAATACCTGTCCTGCTCAAACTCTTCCAAAAAATTGCAGAAGCAGGAACACTCCAAAGCTCATTCTATAAGGCCACCATCATCCTGATACCAAAACCAGATAGATATCACACACACAAAAAAGAAAACTGCAGGCCAGTATCACTGGTGAATATAGATGTAAAAATCCTCAACAAAATTCTACCAAACCAAATCCTGCATTGGGCTTCCCTGGTGGCTCAGCGGTAAAGAATCTGCCTGCCAATGTAGGGGATGCAGGTTTATTCGATCCCTGTGTTGGGAAGATCCCCTGAAGAAGGAAAAGGCAACCCACTCCAGTATTCTTGCCCGGAAAATCCCATGTACAGAAGAGTCTGGAGGACTATAGTCCATGGGGTTGCAACAGTTGGACATGACTTAGCAACTAAACCATCATAGTTGATGTAGAATGCAGTGATTCACAATTTTAAAAGAACATGTTCATTCATAGTTGATACAAATGATTGGCTATAGTCCCTGTGTTGTACAATATATCTTTGTAGCTTATTTTATACATAAAATTCTGTACCTCTGAAGCCCCTATACCTATATTGCCCCCTCCTTCTCTCTCCCCACTGGTAACCACTAGTTGTTCTCTGCATATATTATTCTGCTTCTTTTTTCTTATGTTCACTAGTTGTATTTTTTAGATTCCACATAAAAGTATATCACACAGTATTTGTCTTTGACTCATTTCACTTAGCATAATACCTTCCAAGTCTATCCATGTTGCTACAAATGGCAAAATGTTATTCTTGTTTATGGTTTAGTATTCCATTGTGTGTGTGTGTAGATGTTATTAATATATATATACACATATACATATAGATAACTTCCCTGGTGGCTCAGACGGTAAAGTATCTGCCTGCAATACAGGAGACCTGGGTTCAATCCCTGGGTTGGGAAGATCCCCTGGAGAAGGAAATGGCAACATACTCCAGTACTCTGGAGTATGAAAATCCCATGGACCAAGGAGCCTGGTAGGCTGCAGTCCATGGGGTCACAAAGAGTCGGGCATGACTAAGCGAGTTCACTTTCATTTTCATACATATGTATAGATATGATATACATATCTATATATATGTCACATCTTCTCTATTCATTTATCTGTTAATGGACCCTTAGATTGCTCCAATACCTTGGCAATAGTAAATAATGCTGCTATGAATACTGGGGTGCATGTATCTTTTCAAATTAGTGTTTCTCTTTTCTCAGAAATATACCAAGAATTGGAACTGCTGAGTCATATGTTAGTTCTATTTTTAGTTTTTTGAGAAACTGTTTTCCACAATGGCTGTATCAATTTACATTCCCAGCAACAGTATACAAGATTTTGTTTTCTCCACATCAGTGTGAATATTTTTTGTTTGTGTTCTTTTAATGATAGATATTCTGATGAGTAAGAGGTAGTATCACTGTGGTGTTGATTTGCATTTCCCTGATGATTAGTGGCACTGAGCATCTTTTCACATGCCTCTTGGCCACACACATTTCCACTTTGGAAAAATGTCCATTCAGTCCTTCTGCTTTGATATTCAGTTTTATGAGCTTTTAGTGTATGTTGAGTATTATCTATTTTATCATTTGCAAATATTTTCCCCCATTCAGTAATTAGTCTTTTCATTTTGTTAATGGTTTCCTTTACTGTGCAAAACTTTGAAGTTTAACTAGGGACAGATACTTGTTAATAACTGACTCTACATATATTCTAAAATTATTTGTATATATGTACTTTCAACTAAAATTATTAAGGAATTATTGAGTACCTATTGCAATTCAGGGAACTCTGTTAAGTGCTGTCCAGGATGTAAAGGTGAATAAGCTAGTTTTGACATTAAGGAGCAAACATCTATTTAAGAGTTTTATACAATAAAATACATGATTGGCGGTCCTAAGATGCCAGAGGAATAAGATGGGGAGACCACTTTCTCTCCAACAAATTCATCAAAAGAACATTTAAACACTGAGTAAATTCCACAAAACAACTTCTGAATGCTGGCAGAAGACATCATGCACCCAGAAAAGCAGCCCATTGTCTTCTAAAGAAGGTAGGAAAAAATATAAAAGACAAAAAAAGAGACAAAAGAGGTAGGGATGGAACTCTGTCCTGGGAAGGGAGTCTTGAGAGAAATTTCCAAACACCAGGAAACACTCTCACTGCCAAGTCTGTGGTGAGCCTTGGAAGCACAGAGGGCAACATAACAGGGAGGAAAAATAAATAAATAATTAAAACCCACAGACTATGAGCCCAATGGTAACTCCCCCAGCGGAGAAGCAGTATAGACACCTGCATCCGCCTCTGGCCAAGTGGGGGCTGGGCAGGGAGGCGCGGGGCTGAATGCCCCGAGGGCAATCTGAGCGAACTAACTTGGGCTAGCAAACCAGACTGTGGGATAGCTACCATGTGAAAAACCCTAACCTAAGACACCGCCAGGCCTGCACAGAGAACAAAGGACTGAACAGATCTAGCCTGCTGCAGACCATCCCCCTCCGGTGACAGGCAGCCAGAGCCAGAAGGGGACAATTGCAGTCCCAGAGAGGCATTATCTACCAAACTGCAAGCAGGCTTCTTTGCTAACTAAGACTTCTTGGGGTTCTGGATGGTCAACATCCGCCTGAGAAGGTGCAATGATTGTACACCCAGAAAACTGAACACCAGGGAAGCGGGAGGCAATAAGTCGCAGTGACCATGCTTGCCAAACACCTCATCACCTGAGCTGCTCAGACATGGGAGGGCACAAAACGCAGGCCAAACCGAGTCTGCACCTCTGAGGACTACCAGAGTGCCTGAACCTGAGCGGCTTAGACCTGGGAGGTGCATGCAGCCCAGGCCCAGCCTTAGACGGTTCCTGGTGGAGCAACCTAGAGCCTGAGCTGTGTGGGCAGGGAGGGTACACGCACCGTGAGCGGGGTCAGGCCCAGTGTGGCTGAGACACTGCGAGCACATGCCAGTGTAATTTGTTTGCAGCGTCCCTCCCTCCCCACAGCACGACTGAACAAGTGAGCCTAAAAAAAGTGTCCACCACCGCCCCCCTTATGTCAGGGTGGAAATCAGACACTGAAGAGACCAGCAAACAGAAAAAGCTAAAACAGAGGGAACCGCCTTGGAAGTAACAGGTGCACTAGATTAAAACCCTGTAGTTAGTACCGACGACATAGGAAGAGGCCTATAGATCTTGAGAAACATAGGCCAGACCAAGGAACTATCCAAAAATGAACTGACCCCACACTGCCCATAACAACACCAGAGAAAGTCCTAGATATATTTTTACTATTTTTATGATCATTCATTTTTTTAAATTTAAAAAAATTTAAGTCCTCTATTACCCCTTTAATTTTCATTTTTATAACCTACTATTACTTTGCAAACAAAAGA